>JAYKTE010087171.1:0-14081 GCA_036873565.1 Xipholeptos notoides
TTTTTATGTGCTCATCCCTGGGATTTTGTAATCAGTGTTACCCTTCACCTAGATGAGCTACTCTCCCGAGTTAACGAACCTCATCTGCCAGAGACAGCTTAAAGTGAATGCAATGGTTTTCACTGGGTTTTGAACTCGTGTACTACGATTCAAGCTTTTTCCACTGTTCCACCGTCGCTGATGACTGAACATATGCGTTCATGAGTTTGGTCTCTTTATCGCAAATATTGAGGGTGTGAGATTCTAAAAACAACTTTTAATCCGTTATAGATATTAAAATTGAAGATTCAGTTTGGTCGCTAGAAAAGTAGGAAACATTTTTTAAACAGTGATTTATTTTCACCAAGAATAACTTTTTAAAAGTTTTTAGACCATTATTGTAATACACTCACATATGATCAACATGTGGTCTGTGGATTTCATAACTGTGCCTTAACCTTGAAATCCATACTCGTAGGGCGCTTTGAATGTTAACATGCCAGATATCATTTAAAATTATACAATACATTTTACGACTCCATAATCCACACTTTTCTGGAGGCTACCCAGCATTCCAACTACATTTTTAGTAACAGTCGCATGGAATAATACTCTTGGGAAATGACACAAATCCCCACATTCCCACCAGCTATAGATTAAATAGTGCATACTATGTCATTTAAAAAATACTTGTGGACGAAAGAAAGTTTATCAAAGATGAGTGTTATCTGCATTGAATGACCTGAAAAAGCTTGATATGCCTTAAAACAGAAACAAACAGACATATGAAAGTTTAAGTAACATTTATTTCAAACTAAAACTAACTGTATCATAAGCACTTCACTCACACGTTTTCATAAAGCTTACTTTTTTAAAGTAACTTTTACGAAACTAATTTAAAAAAAAACCTTACGTTTTTTTTTAATTCTGGAAGTTTTTTAAGTTTTGATGCAATTGTGATTTTGATGAAAATTATCTAGCTTTTTTTTTTATCAATCATTCCACACGAAAGCGAAAATTTAATCATGACTTGAATTCATTAAAACCATTTTAAAGTTAAGTGCAGAAATCAAGGCTTTCCTTAATCAATCGTTTTTCTTTGTTCACTTGAAAATGCCACTAAAAAGCCTTTGTCATTATGAAGAAATTATCACGATTAAAACCGCCATTACAGCCTGTGGGAAAGCCGAAGTGATTGTTTTTTTGCATTCATGCATCCGTACTTTTATATTTTTTCTCCAAAGTATGTACACCGAAGCACAAAAGAAAAACGCTTTTACTATTTGAATATGAGCGCAGTAAAAAAAAATGATAATTCTTTTTTTCCAAAAGGAGCAATCTTCATTTCTTTTTCCGATATCTACTTAACGCATCAGCCGATAATTTATCACATATTATTGGGAATTTATTCTTAAAGGTTGAGAGGGGAAGTCGACTTGGCCCAGTGGATAGGCGGTCGGACTAGGGAATAGTCGTACACAAGTGTGAATCTCAGTCGTTTCGTTTGCGTTCACATTTGGACAAATACTCTTGAGAAAGGTATAAATTCTCACATTCCTCCCAGTTACTTCTACTTAGAGTAGAAGTTTGTATTGTTCCATACCTTTAACACATCACTACTCACTCTTAATGTCCAATTAGTTGCCAGGAATAATCCGTATGCTTTATATAAGATTATATCGTTTTATTTTTCAAATCTCGATACGTTGTATAGTTTTTCATTCTTATACAAGTGAATAGGTAGTCAGATCTCGGAATTGTAGTACGCGAGTTCAAATCCAAGTCATTCCTTTTGCGTTCATATTCAGACAAATACCCTTTGTATATACTTTTGAAAGGTATGTAACTCAATTTTCCCACCAGCTATGGGTTAAATAGTGCATATTGTGTTATTCAAAAACCTCAGTGACGTTTACCAAAAAGGATTCTTCTTGGCATAATATCACCTAAAAATCGTTGATATACTGTAAAGCAAAAACAAACAAAGGTTGACGGTACAAGTAATGATAATCAGCAAGAATAAACGACATAGATTTATATAAGAATCCTATACACGCAGTAATATTTTATCCAGACTAATTCTTGCGTAGTAAAAATGTAGTCTAAGATAGTATTTTGAGTAAGTTATACGATACACACAACGTAAGATTTTAATATTTGGTATTCTTTAAAAAAGAGTGAGAGAGAAAATACAAAAGCAACATTTCTATCAGGTTCATCAACTTTTTTTTTATTGTAATATAAAAAGCATTTATATAGATCTTAGATTTTCGAACATTAAAATCGAAAGAAAATTAGCCTTTAAACAGAAAAGTGGGGCAGGCTGTATATTCTCTTTCTTTTTTTCTATTCTAAATTTAGGAATAAATAAGTGTTAAGCAAACCTATGTCTCACTGAATCTAGGAAGATATTATCTGTCATAGATAATTACTTTCACGGTATATAGGGATCGAGATAGAAAAGATTTTCATGAATTAAAAATAATAACAAAAATGCCCGCAAGAGCCATCAAATTAGTAATACGAACTTTTTCTTTTATAAAAAAAAAAACTTTATGGAAGAATTTTTCCCGGTATCTTTGATTGATGTTGGCACGCTCAGACAAAAAGTTTCAAAATTATTTCTCTATCCTCTTTTTCTGTGATTACGAAAGTAAACACGAATCTTTTTTTTAAATCTAATTATTTGCTTTTTAAAATTTTCAATTTAAAAAAAAAAAAGATGCATAATCATTTTGCACATAAAAAAAAGAAGAAATAGACTGTTTAAAGTTTCGAGTTCAGAAAAGCAATACCGACACAACTGAAAGGTTATAACTTTTGAAAGTATAATTTTTAGGCTTGTGAAAAGAAACTTCTATATACTAATCTTCTAGTCCGGTGTCACAAATAACGATGATCATCACATACAGTAATAAGAGAGAAATACATTAACCCCGTTTATAATTGCTCTTTTTCGCGTAAAAATTGTTAAAACATTTTCCAGTGCATTTTAAAAAGAAATGGCTGTTCACGAAATGGCTGTCTATTTTATTTCATAATTTAAAAGAAAACTCATGTTGTTAAGAGGGTACTGTAAGATTTAAAACTTCAAAAAACTTCCCTTTACCTGTCTTTATGGAAATAATTTTATATTTGTTTATTTTTTTGTGTGATTTAAACATTTTGAATCATCGTGAAATTTCCTCGGGTTCTGCTAGTCGACAGTAATATATTATGATCGAATGGGAGTAATTAATTTATTGCATCTTCATAATTGTTGAATCACCACACTTCGTCCAAATTATCTTCTGGCCTTCAACAGTTGATTAACCGCGACATGAATGCTAAGTCTTGTAAATATATTCCCAGTAATTACTGTCTTTCATAATTGTTGACTGTCACACCACTTTTTGACTAACTAAACCTCTAACTTGTGTCCAAAACGTGGTGTAATAGCAACTATGAAGACGAAAACAACAGTACGCAAGAAATCCATATTTATCATGAAGCCTTATCTAAGAGAATTCTCAAATAAATACGAATGGGATTAATTAAAATCAGGAAAACCAAATTGCACTGATCATCTAAACGTGTATAATGTAATACTATTTTACAATTAAGAAAAGTTCCGATTCATAGGCTATTTTCATATTCTATTGTTAAATACATGAATAATTAGAATCGATCAAGATTCCTGCTAACTCTCCTAATGAATAACGGTATTTATCTAATTGTTGTCAAGGCATGAAGAAGAAAAAATGTAATAATAATAAATTTAGTTAAAGTTACTTTTGTTAAGGCTATCATTTATGAATTAATTATTAAATAGATAAAAAAAATTTAAGGCGATATCAAATTCGTCTTGGGATGAAAATTACAAGAGTGAAGAAAAATGAATCTAGACAATTCATTTTGCCCAAAGCGGAGATTTGGGAAAAAAATAAAAATAAATAAAATAGTTTCAAATTTTATTTGAATAAATTATAATCTTTTGATCGGGCCTATAGCAAAGTTTTAAAAAAAATGAATATGAAAATGAGAAACGAAAATACTACTTCCCTTCATTACAGTACTTTTTCTTTGTATTTTCGTAAATGAAATACTGAATTGAAGAGAAACGAATACCCATTAGGCATATCAGTTAAAAAGACGTTTTTAATTCTTTGTATTACATTGGATTGCGTTATCTTTAATCACGATGCTTTCTTGCAAGGCTTTGCAATTGTTTTGTCAATTTCTTTTTCTTAGAACCCATAATGTCTTCACAACAAAAAACAAAACAAAATGAACATATTTCATGGATACTAAATGGCTGCCTTTGCATAGGGTAAACCTCGTGTAAAGAATCGTGATTAATTCTATAATGTTCATAAATTAACTTTTTAAAACAATTTTGAAACAATTCCAATTTTGCAGTACATCTTTCAAGTTATTTAAGTTATTTAAGTTTCAGGATTCATAAAAAATGATGATGAAATCAAAACAGAGCTTGTTTGTAACAATTTATTCGGAAACAACATATTTACAATCTCATCCAGGAAAACAGTAATTTTAATTTTAGATAAATATTTAAGTTTAACAATGATAAAAAAAATATTCTGGAAAGAAAAATATTCAAGAAAAACCGATATACTAGTTAACTATATTGCTCTGATGACCTAGCATGCTAGAAATTGAAAGTCACCAGGGGCCACCCACTCAGTGTTTGAATTTATCTGATATATATTAAATTGAAATAAATTAAATAAATTAAAACGTTCTGAGACAAATAGATATTATATACTGCTACATAGTAGTTTATGCTGTTTAGTTGTTCATGCAACGCCACGAAGTAGAATGTGTGAATAAAAAAAACGTAAGAATAATTTGTGTCAAGATTCCAATAGCAATACATTATTAGTATAGTTTCAGAGATCATCCATTTGTGTTAGAGTATGTTTAGTTCATTTGTAAGTAATATAACTTACTTAAATTAATCGAACGTTTATATATTTGTATAAAAGCTGCAACCCGCAAATGTTAGACTAACGACAATGATGCAAGATGGAACGAAAGCCAAGAAAATCACGGCCCAAAGAAAACTCCATGCGTTAACTCAAAGAATCTAAGTTTAAAAGAGAAGCAAAAAAAAGATTACGGGTAATTTTCATGATCATGTGCATCACCGGGAGAAGTATTATTTATTAGATTGTTTTGTTACGGCATATCACCTTTATGCCGAGAACAATATTTTTTGATAAACTGTCTTTTTTTCCACGTGTAGTCTTTTGAAAAACACAATATGCACTGTTTAATCAATAGCTGGAGTGAATTTTGGCATCCCTACCTTTTTCAAGGCTATTATTCCAAATGTGAGCGTAACTGGTATTCGAACTCGGGTATTACTACCCCGAAGTCTGACTGCCTATCTATTGCCCCAAAGCGGACTTCACCCTCTAGAGAAAAAAATGAAGCCACTCAAATGTTGTTAGGGGGGAGCACAAGACAACATAGCTGTGAAACCTTTCAACGTATTTTTTGTTTGACTCGTTACATAATTTTATGGATGATTCTTTATTATTCTCAATCTTACTCTTTAAACTTTTACGTCTAGATTGAAAGATAAAGTAGACACTTAGCACAAATAAGAATTCTATTTTAGGTTCTATGAATAATGTTCTATGTTAAAGTAAGAACATTGTATTGCGGTGGTTATCATTACATCCCATTAAGGTGTATGTTGCTATTCACTAAATCTAGCATTTCCTAACAAAAAGGTCAGCATATTTCAAGTATTCAATTATAGAAAGAATATTCCATCAGATTATTTAGCGTGCAGAAAAGAGATAAATTTGAACTGAATGAGAACAGCAAATTGATAATTTTCCAGAGTTGTGTAATAATGTCAGTTTATATGGAAAACACATAAGTCGTAGTAACCATGTGTGTCTGCAATGATCAACTATTGATCGTTCATTAGTTTTCCCTAATTGCATTATAATGCAATTACGGACGTGGATAGCCGCAGGTATGTTTGTCGTAATTACTTTGTAGAAGAAGTCTTCCGATAGAAAGAAAAAGAAGTTGAAACAGTGAGTGAAAGAAAAAGAATGAAGAGTTTTAGCCTATTCCTTGCATTTGCTTCCATTTTATTTTGTTTTTCTTGCATTTTTATAGATATGAAATATTCTCATTTAGGTAGAATTTGTGAGTGCAATAACACCTGGCTAATAATTTAGTCTTAGTGACTAATGATTGTCAGGTAATTATTTATCATTTTTATTTTATTTTTATTCGTTATCTTTGGTTTAACTATCGCTTGGTTTCTGAGAGATCAATAAATCTGATTCGATCTGACTATCGCATTCTCATGACATTGCAATAAAATGAAACTGGGCCTGGTAAGAACTTATTTGAATGACACAATTACACATCAACTTGTATTATATATGTATATATATATGATAAAAAAATTAAGAAAAAAGACAAAACTTGGATATGTATTGAACACATATCCACGTTTTGTCTTTTTTCTTAATAACACTGATATGCCGACGTTACAGCGTTTCAGTTACTGTTCACCTTCGTCAGTGCATCATTTCATTTTGCTGTATCCAAAAGATCTTTATGATGGACAGTAGACCTTATGGATACAGAAAAATAAATTGATTTCCTGGCGAAGGTTAACAGAGACGGAAATGTTGTAACGTCGCCATAACGCATATCCACGGCCGGTATCTACTAGACAGACGAAACTAATCGATGTAGCTGGTGGATATGACGCCCACACAAATTATCTGTCGCTTATTTCTCAAGATGTAATTTTGTTTGATACTGTCTCTGAGCTAGTCTTTCAATTGTGTGTACTAGTAAGGATTTATTTTACCCGAAGTTTCTAAGTAAACGTGCTGGTTTTCTATTGTAGTTGTCCCCAGACCCTGAGGTTGGGAATGTTGTTGCAGAACAGTAACTGACGATAAGTTATGGCATTCTTTTCAGCCGGTTTCGGAAATTTAATCTATTACCACGTTGGGGAAGGTTAAAGATCATGTTAGCCCGTCTGTGATATATAAGATTGTTAGAGTATATAATTTAAGGAATATATCATATAAAAAGAGTTACTCTGTATAAGTGGTCCCTCTTTCTTATTAACTCGTTTTACTCTAACAAGAGATCCATTGCTACACGGCATTACAGCTAACAACGGAGAGAGACCTGTGTTTACCATGAGAAAATACAACCACATAGGAAAACAAAATAATCAACTGTTGATCCAGTATTATACAAGATTATGTTGTAGTTCAAATATATCGAATATATTTGGCTGTCAGGCTATTTGTATTTTAGTCAGAAATGCTGTTTCTTTCTACTTAAATATTTAGTAGAGTTTATTTCACTTGATTTGTATCCTTTCTCTACTCTGTGTATAAGTTAAGCCTATCTGGTTGAAGAGACACCGGTCACTTCCCTTGGCCATGAAGACATGAATCTATTTTCGATTAGTCATCAATGACAAAAACAGGTATTACATTAATTCTTGGCTAACATTTCATGCTTCATGATAAGTCAATCAAACTCCCTAGAAGACAGATGTTGGAATTCTCCTACGTAATATTTTTAAAGGTTAAGTAATTTTGAAAAATGTCTATGACCATACAGAACTTTTATTTGCGGTTCGGTAGAAAAAAATGAGATTCCATGTCTAGACGTTTTTTTTTTCTTGAATAAATTTATGCAACGTATAATTCACCTCAGTAGTCCGTGTAAAAAGTTTTCTAAAGAATACCTGAAGTTTAAAATTAGTAATTTTCCATTCTGAAAAATAACTGTTTAAAGAAATGGCCATCATATGAGTTTGACTTGGAGAATTTATTTGGGTAAAAAAGACAAGTTCGATCTACAACAGTCCAGTGGAAGCAATGAAATGTTTAAGCTATAAGTATATATCATTTAGTAGAATTTTGCTGTCCAGAGTTCTATTTAAATGAAAAATGTCTCTATTAACAAGGAAATTTAGATATTGAGGAAAGATCCTCGGAAACTACAAACTGATGTCCGTGATAGATTCTCTCAATCGCGGGAATTTTAATAATGACAATTTCGTCGAAAAGCGAAAATAAGGTGAACAGGTATACCATAGAGAGGTGACAGGGACTTTACTTTACATAGCTGCAGCAAAACCTTCAAAATTTGAGTAAGACTAGAGAGTCATTAGCAGACCCACGCTTGAGTACTTCAAATTTATATTGTGGCCTTCTATTATAATAAAGTGACAATAACGCTCCCACATACATTTTAGAATTTAAAGAGGACGTTTCAATTTGAATATGTTTTTTTTTGTTTTGTATTATTTAATATCGAAAACAATCATTTTTTATACACAAGAACGCACATCGACTCTAATAGATATTCCTGTGAAAATATTGGTTTGATACGTGGACACATTCAACTACAAAATAGGGTTCGTTATTTATATATTTTATATAAAATAGCCAGTATTTACCCCATTACATAAGTCTTTTTACTCTTACAGGAAATATCGTTTATGTTTTTCATGAACATGCATTACAAGTAGATATGCATCACTGAATTCCTCTGAGGAGAAGAAATATAACCAATCAAAATTCACTGGCACCTGTTGAACGTTTACGAACTCCATACAATTGATTCCAGTTAGATGGATCCGTCGATTCCTCACTGATGACAAGAAATTGTGAGAAAAGCACACTTCGGTTGCAATAATTGACTACCATAATTCGCTGTCAAAAGTGCATTGAGAATCCTGGTGACTATCTAGAAAAATGAATCCCCGAGTACAAAATGTCACTCGTTTTAATGCTACAACTATTGGCCTATCAACGGCTGTTTTTCTTTCTTTTTTTTTTTTAAATTTAAGTTCTGTCTTAATGGTATAGACTTTTTGATTGGTCAAAATGAGTTTGGAGAGAGTATTAAGGAGGATTGGGGTTGTCATTACATTTGGAACGACCCTCGTAACAAACAGATCGACATTTCAAACGCGGATGTTTTTAATTTTTTTTATTGATATAATAGAAATTATTTATTTTTGTTGATATCCATTAAATCAAAATCCAATTGTTTTCTCAAAGATCAAAAAGAAACACAATGCTGATTTTATGCACAAAATAACCAGAAACAAAACAATCAGAGTATGATTCGCATTTCCTTCTAAACTACTGAAGCAATTTTCTCGGATGATATTTTTTATAGAAAATATGCAAGAAAATTCATTAATATTTTTTATTGATTCATTTCTAGGGTTGTGACAACGGAAATTTAAATACATATCTGTGTTTGTGTATGAGTTTGCTTTGAATGTATCGTAATGCTTAAGCCTAAAAATGGTTGATTATTTACGCCATAATAGGCTTCAATCCGCCCTCATATTACATTTTTTTTGTGTCGTACGCTTTCTTCCGGCTTTTTACTTTTCAATCTTTATTATTTTTTCTTACTGACAGTTTTACGATTCTGCCTGTCGACCTGTATCATTTTTTATATATAAGTAGGTCTTCTATGTCATAATGCGCTGTTGGTTCGCATCAAATCTTTCTAGCTTTGCATCTATCCTTCGGCACACATTTTATTACTTTCTTCAGTCTTTCAACCTTTTTTTATTACACTTAGTCTTTTTCTTTGTCAATCTTAGAAGCCTTTTCTTATATACTCATATCTTTTTTTTTTCTTTAATATTATTGTTTATTTTTTACGTTTTTCTGTCATTTTTTTCTTTGCGTTTTTTTTTCTTCACGTTTTTTTGCCACTTCTTGTTTTACCTTTCTTGTCCTAATTTCCTCTCATTCCTTTTTCTTCTTCTTCTTCATTCGTGTTCACTCATTTCTTTCATTTCCGAACTTGTCTTCGCTTACATATTTCTCTACTCTTCCGTCCATTCAACTGATTTAGCTTTAAAGCTCTCATCATCTAACCCCCCCTCTCTCTCTCTCACTATCTTTTACAAGATTTTCTAAATTTCTTTTTCTTTCAACAGGCTTCATTTCTTACCCCAATCTCCAATCCTATTCTCATTAGTTTTTCTTTTTTTCAATACATTCTCTTCCTTTATATTGCCTTGAACAATCGGGCGTTTTTATGCTCTTGTTCTAGCAGGATCTGTTTATAGAAATGAGAAACATTTCCTCATTCTCTTTTCTAAAACCTCATCCATAGTTCTCTTGTTGTTTGTGTGTTTTAGGTGTGTGTGTGTGTATCTATCTATCTATCTATCTATCTCTCTCTCTATATATATATATATATTATCACTTCCATTCAACCCCTTCATTTTAACATTCCACTCTCCATTTATAAAACATAACACATAAAAACCGGATAATTTCAACACCTATCTTCCTTTTTTATTTCATCACTCGGTCTTCTTCATTGATATTCACTTTAACCTTAATGTACACGTTCCTTTCTTTATTCCACTTTGTTTTTGTTTAACGGCATTTCAACCATTTTAGGTCATTTGATGCCAATTTTGGTAAACGTTATTTTTTGGCCCACACTTAGTTTTTTTTGTATAGCACAATATGCACTATTTAACCCATATCCGGCGGTAACCGGTATCTCGAGGATTCATACATTTCCCAATGGTATTACTTCAAATATGAATATAATCCGAACAACTGGGATCCAAACTCACGTACTACGATTCCGAAGTCCAACTCCCTATCCACTTTTTTATCATCTCTTCTTTTCTTACTATAAATCTATCACCCTCCTTTTTTAACTCAAATATCTTTCCTTCATGTTTTTCTCTCGACTTTTCCTCATTGACTACCAACTTCGAAAAATAGATTTTTTTTTCTTTATATATTCTTCAGGTTTGTATTTTTTCATCTCCTAATAACGTGTATTATTATTTACTCAAGAGCCTTAAAAGATAAATAAAATGGAGAAAACGCTCATTTCCCACCCACCCTTTTTTTTTTTTTTGGTTTTGCATCGTCTTATATATTCTCCCCATCATCTTTTACTATTACACATTTCTTTCTTTATTTCCCCGGATCCATTTCAAATAACCGCCAACAAACACTTGAATCTGCCTCTATCCAGTACTATCCGTTTAATATATATGAGCTTATTTGAAGTTTACCTTATTTGATTTTCACTGCATCTCCTTTTTTTTTTCTCTCCTTCTTAGGATTTTTCACATTTACCCTGCCGTAGCCTATCTCGACATGGTGCACAAATATCGATTATTAAATGATCAAATCTATATATTTTTTTATATATTCACATAGTTCTCTTATTGACTTTAACCTTCCAACCTTTGATTTTTTATATGCACGTCACATGTGTATTCACTCGTTCTTAAAAGACAACACAAACATTTTTTTGCATCCCTACTTTATTTTGTTTGTTTGTGTTTACGGCATATCAACCTTTTTAGGTTATTTCAAGCTGAGAACAATTATTTTTTAGTTACATTATTTTTGTCCACACTTAGTTTTGTGAATAACACAACATGCACTATTTAGCCAATAGCTCGAGAGAATGTGGGGATTCACACCTTTCCCAAGGTTATAAGTTCAAATATGGATGGAAACGGAACTAATGGTATTCGAATTCGATTCCGAAGTCCAACTGCTAATCCACTGGCCCAAGTCGACTTCCCCACTTTATTTTTATTAAATACTCTTAGAAATGTGTTGTTTCCGAGTCTTTGTGAATAAATAGTAACAAAAGGTACTTATGATAAAACAAGAGTCTCGTTGATTTATTACTTCCACGAAGGAATATTATCTTCTATCAATAATGTGATTAGTGCAAAATTATTAAAAGTGTTAAGTGTGAATTGCAACATTTACTGTATAATGGAATACAATTCCTAATCCTATTATATACCGTAACTTATTCCTTATACACAATTTTACTGTTATTTTTTTTACAGTTGCAACTCATATAATGAAAAATTTTTTTAACAATTTCATAAATAATGATTCTATATAGAAAGGAGTCTAAAATCGATAAGAGCGTTAAGTTTTGTGGTAGACCTGATGGTTTAAATAATTATCAATGCATAATCATTATTTATGAACCAGTTCAATAGTGAAAACCTAATTAAGTTTAAAATGGCCATGGATAGTAGATGCAGGTAGTTTAAACTTCATAATTACATATTTTATAGCAATTTTATCGGAACAAATTTTATCTGAACAAATATTCCAACGCAAACAAATATTCACAAGAAATTTTCGTAAGTAATTTTTGATTAAATTTTGAATGGGAACTGAAGTTCAGATATTATGCTAAATGTGTCCGGAAGGTTTTGTTTGAGAAATTAATAACATTTATTGATCTCCGACAATTGACTTCAAATAAACACACACACACACACACTCTCTCATATGATGGATTATCTCCTGACGATTTCGACTTACGAGTGTTATCAAACCATGCATGGTCGTCAGGCGGCCTACACATAAATTTTTTTATAGTAGTGAAGGCTTTTGTAGCACTATCCACACTTTTTGGAAGTGCTGATAACACACAGTCGGTGCACGGTATGCCACGCACTACACGAACAACAGACCTCAGGTTTTACTTCAAAGGTTTCCTCCTCCTAGATGACTGTCTTGCCAAAGACTAATGGCGCATCTACCCAATGGTTTAACCGCACCCCCAAACAATATAATATATATATATATATAATATGCATAAACTGCGTCCCGAGATATTATATAAGTCATGTATTGGTATATATAGTCACATTTTTAATGCTAAAATTCCTAATATGATTGGTTCTTTTTAGATCCTACACAATATTATTTACTTTTATATAGATAGTGATAGAGAACACTCTTTTTTATCAGGATAACATTTTACTAAGTTAACAAAATATTCTAATTTTACTCAGTGTAGTTTATTTATAGATATTTTGATATTTTTGCATTATCATACTTTGTAAAACTAATGTAGAAATATCTTCAAAATATTTTAGAACAAAATTCTTCAATTTTTAGAACAAAAAAAACGCATTTTATTTTTAAAATAAAAAAAACATTAAACGTCCTAAAATTCATTGCACACATGCTTATTTATTTTTGATAACTCTTAGTATCCTATTGTTAACAGTTGCAATTTTAGTGTCTCGTAAGTTGTTTGCAGCAATTTCAACTGCCTCCCAGAGGTCACACTTGCTGTTGAATCGCCTTTCATTAAAACAAATATATCTCTTGAGCTTGCACCACGAGTTATCAATGGGATTCAAGTCATAGCTATTTGAAGGCTAGTCGATCTTTAACAAATCTCTTTTCTTTCAACCAGGATTTAGTATACTTTGATGCATGACTTAGTACGTTGTCTTGCATAAAGATCATACATCTACGTTTAGCTAAAGAATGGTTATCAAGTCATTCCAAGAAATATTGCTCTAGAAAATCACAGTAACTTTTGGAATTAATTCTAAGTCTTTCACTTTAAATGAGCTCATTATGAATAATTCCAGCATATATCATGATCACGCTGCCGAAGTTTTAGCGTCTAAATACCATCATGAGTTATGTTGGTTGCATACCCACCCTGGGTTTGTTTTGATTTGGTTTGATTGTGTTTAACGACATATTTAACATTTTTGTTTATTAACATTGTTTCTCTGGGAAGGTTTTATTTCATTTTGGATCACTTTGTTGGGGGATTTTTGGTTACCCATCCTGGCTGATCCTTGATTCTTCTCTAAAAAGTATTTTACTAAAATGTTTTAATGTATTTTTGCTGCCCACTGGAATATTTTTTTCTTTGTGATTTTTTCGTTAAAACCAGTTTCTTTATTTGAATTTTGACATCCGCAAATTTTATTAATGATTTAACACCTGCAAACTTCCTTAATTTACACTATGTCTCCCTTGACACCAGAGGAACTACATCGGTCACAAATATGAACGCACCTGACGCATTTTGGTTTCTTAGTAAATCTCTTCGGATATGTGATTGGTCAACTTTTGTTAAATTCCTTAATTCTACCTGACCCTTTATTTCCTTGGTTGAATGCCTAGTGAACATATTTTCTTGATTGTTCGATTATCCCTTTTCAAATCCTTAACATTTGAAGATGTGATTTTCCTTTGCTAATTTCTTTGATTATATCATTTTTTTCAATCACTGTTAGTTTTAAT
>JAYKTE010087281.1:0-14081 GCA_036873565.1 Xipholeptos notoides
AAAGGTTTTTTGATTATAGGGTCTGCTAAGGATGATCTTTTCTTTTATTCCACATCTACCATTAATAGTAGCCACCATGCATGCTTTCTCAGGAGCAAATATATTTTATCGGAATGCGAAGGAATGCTTTGTATTAAATAGTGATTACTTACTTCACTGTGGCGTGAAATAAAGATGATTGGTCTATGATTTTATCTTAGATCGAAATCTTAAAAAAGAAGACGCAAGACAATGAAGATTAATACTTCTTTCGAATTGTCATGATCGTTTCACGCATTCTTATGTCTATTTTTCCTTTTCATCTCTCTATCCCTCTCTTTATAGATAAGGGTCGATTCAAAAGTATTGCCACTTCTTTTTAAAATTTGTTTTTTTACGAGGGTCGTTCTAAAAGTAATATTAGCTATTTTTTAAAGTTATTTTATGAAGATTATTCCATAAGTAATGCCTCGTACAGTGGCGTAGCAAACGGGATACGTTTCAGAGTACATTTTGAGGGTGTAAAAATAGAAAAAAAATAAAGTAAAAAATAGCCAGTTAATTTAATTTAACAATTTTATTTTATAATTTGAATTACACGTCTTTTGCTTTGCAAAATCTTTGGTTTTCTTTGATGACGACTACTGTATATGTATACGAGTCCTGTAATAAGATAAAAGTTTAGGACTAATAGCAGCATCAATCTAAAATTAGATCCTTGATTGTATATCCGTGAAAATAAATATTTTGAGGGCTTGTTTGAATTTTGAAGGTTAACGGATTATCAACGGCCAGTCCCAGGCGGCAAAAACAATTGCTTTGCTACTGGCCTCGTATTTTTTATATGCCAGGTTGGTTCCAAAAGTAATATCACCTATTTCTAAGGTTATGTTTTACGAGGGTCTTTCCAAATGTAATGCCTGAATTTTTTTTTACAGGCCCCTGAACTCGTTACGATAGCTGATATAACCAGAAAAATTATTAGACAACGGAAAATTCTAACCAGAAAGGAAGAAAAAAAGTAGAAGAGATGAGGAGAGGAAGATCAATTACATACCAAAGTCAAGACATACATGACCGACCAAGGAGGAGGGTTTGCAGTCACACATTGAAATGGACAGACAGACGATTATTCATTAATTCAAGTATACAATACAGTAGGCACTCGGACTCCAGAATCGCAGTACGCAAGATCGATTGTTCGTCGTTCCTTCACGTTTTGATTTAGATTAACACATTTGGGAGAGGTTTGAATTCCTTAGTATATCGATTAGATAAAGACTCCTCTAATTGGGATAAACATGCAGGTTTGGGGACCTCTTGTGAATTTCAAATTCCCTTGAAACTCGCCATACCCCTGAAAAAAAGATTAAATCCCCATTTTCCCTCGAGCTATGGATTAAATAATGACTTTCTTAACTAGGATGTACACATGTGATAGGGACTGCCTTTGAATTTGAGATTTCCTTGAAACTCTATATGTTTTACGTAATACCCTAGGAGAAGCTATGAATATCTCTTTTTCTTCCAGCCATGGATCAAATAGAGGCTTTCCTAACTGGGATTTACATGCGGGTTCGGGGACCACTTGTGAATTAAAACTCACCATGCGAATCTATATATTAATTTAATGGCTAGCAACCGTTACACACACACGCACACATATACAGAGACACATACTAAAACAATACATACATACACACAAACATGCACACATCCACATGAAATACACAAACACAAACATTACACCCATACACACAATACACACACACACAAAGACACACACAATACACACTCACAGACACAAACAAATACTAACACATACACTCAAACACACCCACGCATACAATAGATACATGCAAACACAAACACACATTATATATACACAAACACAATATACACAAATACAAACACAATACAAGAAAACACAAACACAATACACACAAATACAAACACAATACAAAAAACACAAACACAATACACACAAAGACAATACACACACAAACAAATACACAATACACAAATCACAGAAACCCTTAAGAGCAAAAAGTCAGAATAAAGAAAGGCCATAGAGTTTTCCCGATTCAGATTTGTTTACCCAACCGATTCGCGTCAGTCGTCAATGATGAACTGGGGGAACTGGACCAGAAAGTAGCCAACCATCCCATCCCATCCCATCCCATTCCACCAGCTTTTAGCCATCCTTGAACGCAAGCCATTCCGACAGACAGGACATCACCATTTCCAACTACCTTTCAGAATAATCCCTTATTTTTTATTATTTTCTTTACAAAAATAAAAAATAAAACGAAGCCAAGAGACTAGTTTTATGTCCAAGATATTTTTGTAAGAATTCCCCAACTCCCAACCACGCGTCCCTCGACCCTGAATAGGTAGAGAGTCTTCGCCTGAGAGCTAGGCAAGCAGGTAGGTAACGTAGGTAGGAAGGAGGGGTTGTCGGTAGCTAGGTAGGTAGAAAGGTAAAGAGGTAAGCACAAACGGACATATTCAGACAGATCTATACGTAATGATAAGAACTCTCTTTCTATTTAAGCACTGGCTTCTCTCCCTCTCCCCCTATCTCCCCCTCTCTCTCTCTATATATATATATATCTATCTATCACTCTTTTGTATGCGTAAATATGTGTCCATATCAGAGTCTGTCAGTATATATGTGTCTGTGTATCAATACTTCTGCTTGTACGTGACTAAGTGCGTTTGATTGTATCTATATGTATATTTATGTGTCCGTATGTCCGTCGGTGTCAGTGTTTCTGGGTAAGCATCTGTGTCTCCGTAAGTGTTTGTGAGTCTGTCTTTGTATCTGCTTTTATAGGAGAGAATGCGTTAGAGTTTGTGTCTATTATTATGTGTATATCGATGAGTGCCTATGTGTGCCCGTGTGCTTGTACATATGTAAGTATTTCTATGTATACAATTCTGTGTGTTTGTCCGCGTGTGTGTGTGTCTGTGTGAATCTGTCTGTCTGATTGTATATGTGTGAGTGAGGTCTGGGTAGGTGTCTGTGTGTGTGTGTGTGACCCTCTGTATGTCTGAGTTTGTTTGTGTGTCTGATTGTACACGTTTGAGTAGATTCAATTCGTATTTTCAACCTATATTCTGAATATATATGCTTACATATTATTATTCGAACGGGTTAGACTAGCCAAAGGTTGGTTCATTTTTTTGTTCATCTTTCCAGTCAACTAGTGTGTAATAATCCTCCGAGCAGAGTGGTTTTTACATTTTTGTTTGTATTTCAGGCCTTGAAATAGAAAATCAAGCAGAGCACTACAGACATCTGGTGCTTTTTTTTTACTGCAGAAAAAATAATATAGAAACCTGCAGAAAAATATTCCATGCGTATAGGGAGAATGCTGTTAAAGAACAGCCGTGCCAGAAATGGTTTGCTCGATTCTGGAAAGGATATATTTTAATTAGATATACTCCTTCCTCTGTCCGGCCAAAAGTGATCGACAGTGACCGAGTGATAGCCGTAGTTGGACAAGTTTGACAACCAGACAAATCGTTACATTCTCAAGATTTCTGAAAAATAGACTGTATATACTCGGTTATGTCTAATTTGATTCCCTCTAATAGATATACTACATTTCTTGTGCTATTTTTTATTCAGACTATTTAATCAAGTTCTATGGCATCAAAACCCGTTTTTATGGTATTTCTTTATTCAGACTAATTTATCTACTTTTATGATATTAAAACTAGTTATTTTTAATGGGCATACACCTTAGTGTTTTAATGTTTCTTTTCCCTTTACTTAATTCCCCCAAACAAATATACTATATTTTTAATGCTATTTCTTTATTAAGACTATTTTATCCACTTTTGAGATATTAAAACCCGTTATTTTTTACGGGTATATACACTAGTTTTAATTTGTTTAATATTATTAGACAAATTTGGACCAACAGAAAAAAGAAAGATAGAAAAAAAGGCAAAACAAAAAAATATTGCAAGTTTTAGAGAATTATCATCTAACTAGAAGGAATTAGATACAGTGGAGTGGAGAAAGATAGACATTTCGTATGTTAATGGCGGATGGACTGATATCTAAAGAAGTTAGTGTTGCGTGAATGTGTTTCCTTTTTGGAATGATGGAATTTTGCGGAATTTTGACTGAAATGGATTTTATGGCAACTATGCCTATATTTTATATGTACGTTCATTTCGTTTTATGAAGAAAAAAATGGATGGATGAATGTTTGTTTCTAAAGCAACGCTTTGGTGGAGGTATTTTCTGATTCATCATCTCCAGGTTTTTTTTCTTTAATTAAACATAAATGAGTTACCTTTTTTCTGGATCTATCAACAGAAAATAATTGTATTAATTCTATCTATCTATCTATCTATCTATCTATCTATATCTATCTAAATAATCAGCTTGAATATCTACATATCTTTATATATATCTTTCTATCTATCCATCTGACTAACTAACTTAAAACTAACTAAATAATTATGAAAATATCAAAATTAATTAGCTAAATACCTATCTATCTAACTAACTAATTGACTAAGTATCTAACTATCTATCTGTCAATTTATTTGGTGAATTTCGAAAAATGCAATCTGGACGTGAGGATACTTTAGAAGAACGACGATGGGCAATAAAATTCTGTTTTAAAGTTGGAAAAAAATTCCACAGAAACGTATGGAATGATTCAGACTGCTTTTGAACCATATTGCATGAATCAAGCGTCAATCTTTTAGCGGCGTAAGAGATTCAAGGAGGGCAAGGAATCTGTGAGGGATGGTGAGAGGTGTGGAAGGGAATAAATAAGTCAGAACACCAGAGTTGATTGGCCGAATAACGAATTTCATGGATAAAGACCGTCGCGAGTCTATACAGACAATGAGTGCACAGTTTGCTATCATTGGGAACTGTACACACAATTATTCGCAAGGAAATGAAGATTCGGAATATTTTCTGATATCCATTATTGTGTTTTGACTAGAGGTTTGAGAAAAGGAAATATAGTGTAAGAAGGTGTATGAATAAATAGTAGTAATGGACCTATGATAGATTTTCATTGTTTTTGGTATCTATTACTGTGTTTTGACTAGAGGTGTGAAACAAGGAAAGACAATGCAAAATGTATGAATTAATAGTAATTGACCTATTATATATTTTGGTTTGTTAGTGTTTTTTTGTGTGTTTTCCATTACAAGTTTATTGTGCATCTGACAATACATGCTTGACATTAAGTTATTTGTTTAATTTTTTTTTTTTACTAGCTTCTTTTCACTTTTCTGAGAAGCCATGACGGTTTTTCCCGCCTTTTTTCCATTTTCGTCATGCTTACTTCAACGGTTGTCATTGGCTTTTGTCTCGTTGTTTACATAGAGTTGGCGCCACACTTGTTTCTAGTTTGACAGGAAATCTTTTATGGTTTCGTTGTTCAATTCATACCTTTACAGAATGAAAATCAAAAAAAGATTTTGTTACTTGCTTGACGTCTTTTAACGGTTCTTTTTAAATAATACATACAGTTCTTATTTTATTATCATCATTCGTTGCTTGTTCCTTTAAAACCGATATATATATATATATATTTAAAGGAGAAAATACACACACACATATATATATATATGTATATATATATCATCGATATTTTAGCATGAAACGAATATTTTTTCTAAATTTTATTTTTCATCATACTCCTCCCTTTCATGCATTCCTAGCATTTTCGTGCTTTTGTTTAATTGATAAACCAGCAAGTATACCCGATGTTCCTCGGTTATTGAAGATATCAAAGCATTAAGACCGACTTCTATGATTATATGCTCTAAAATTAATGTAAAATGCATAATTATATTTCTTAAAATCATTCAAGACGAACGTAGGAATAATGTTAGTAGGATCCTAATGTTACTTCTGTAAAATATTCCGTTGATGATTGTAATAATTCAAACAAGTCGAAACCAGAGTTTTTCCATAAAATACTTATTTACAAGACAAGTAAAATTGAAATTACAATAAATTTATATAAATAGCGAAATGTTGCACAGTTATGAGGTTTCGCTTCGCCCTGTCACGGGTAGCTATATTTTCTTTTCTCCAGGACGCACATGGTCATACAAACTATTCACAAAGTTTTCTCTGCACATTTGATAACCCAGTGTCTTTGTCTGCGAATTGTTTTTATTTTTCTCTTCAGGCCGTGATCCTCTACAGCTTTTGGCCCGGTCAGGGCCGTGGTTGTTTTAGGTTGTTTGTTCAGAGTCGTAACTCTTATAATCAGACAACAGAAGGCTTATTTTTCTTGACTAAATTATTATTCTATTATATAAAACTAATTCTAACCCTAATACAGATGGATAAACTTTCCTGATAAGCTTCTATCTGGGACTTACCCCGAAACAAACTTAACTACATTGTTTACTAACTAGTCAGGTTGCAGTGCAAAAAATGCAAATACTCTCCTGACTCCTTTGTCATTTCCCCAAGCGCCGATGCTGCACATTTGTGAGAATTTAAGAACAACAAAACGGGTTTTAATAAGACTATGATTAATGGCAGTGAATATTGTCACAGACAATAAAAAGCTGAATTACATTCGGTAGGATTTTGGGACAAATCTAGCAAAAATTACAGCATCTAATTTGTAGATTAAGATTGGATTAATGGATTAATGAAATAATATTTCACTTGGGAAAATTTCTTATGATTTTATACAGAATTAAAAAAAATATATATATGCCCACCGCTTTTACTGGTAATTTGTTTTTTTTCCGGTGAGAACACGGCCTATTATGAAAAATAGTGAAATATTTTTAATAACTATTGCTACTCTTGTTTTTCGCCAACCGTTTAAAAAGACTTGATTCCAGTGGTGTATGAATTTAAAAGATAAAAAACATTTGCGACTCCAATGAATAATGGTATTTATGAAAAATAACGAAATATTTTGAATAGGTATTACTACTCATGTTCACTCGATAACCAATTAAAAACCTCGTATATCTATTCAGAGATAAAATAACTTGTGATTCTAATGAATGATGAAAAAGATAGCAAAATATTTGAAATAATTATTCCGGGCCTAAAATAATATTTTCTTTGTGGTAAAATTTCAATAAAATGTGTTGAGAGGAAAAAACTATTGAAGTTCTAAATCCGGCATGTTAGGTGCACCACCATTTATATGTACAGGGTCACATCAAAGTGCACAACTGAACTAAAATTGAGCCAAACGGCTTCAAATTTTGGGATAATAAAATCCCAGAATTGTATTTACTTTTTGGTAAAGTTTTAATAAAATCTGTTGAGAGTAAAGAAAATTATTGAAGTTTTAAATCCAGTATGTTAGATGCACCAGTCTTTATATACAGGGTCACAATAAAGCTCACAACTAAGTTACAATTTCGCAAAATCTTTTCAAATTTTGGATAAGAAAATCTTAGAATAGTATTTAATTTGTGGTAAAGTTTTGATAAAATTTGTTGTGAAGGAAAATGATCGAAGTTTAAACCCGGCGAGTTAGAGCCTCCACGCTATTTTTCTAACTATGCTATTGAAATTTATCGTTATCACAGTATACACTAATAGACAGGGGAGTCAGTTTTTATATGCTAAAAGAAAAATATCGATTTTTATCAAGATACACAATTGACAGCTCAAGTCGACAGTTGAATGCATTCTTTTATTCTTAGTTTTCAAAACAAACAAGTAAATAAACAGAGACGTTTATCAAGAGAGAAGAATTTCTTTTCATTCGTACAATCCGAAAATAATAAATTTTAACAAAGATGCATCTTAACATGAATTTTACAGACTTCTTGTCAGACAATCAACAAACATTGATTTTTGTCGAAGTCTTTCAGAACGAATTCTCGATCGGAAGAAATTTATAATTAACCAGTGTGTATCCACATTAAAAGAACAACGGGTTTTTACATTTTCACAGCTACTCATTTGCCCACTGTTGCCTCCATCCGACCAAACATTTTAAAAGAAAATGTCATATTCAAACCTACATATTTTATTAAACAGAAAACTGACCCCAGTGTGTTTAACAGCATTCCATTTTCATAACCACTACTTAACTTAAAACTTTCACAGCTACTCATTTCCCCAATGCCGCCTCCTTTCGGCCAGCTATTTTTTTTAAAGAAAATGTCATATTCTAATCTACATATTTTATTACACAGAAAACTGGCACTAGTGTGTTTTAAAGTATTTTTGCCAGGAATATTTCTAAATTAGATACTAAACTACCATGACGTAGAGAAAAATCAAGGCTGACTAATAATTTGCATGGTAGAATAGTTAGAATATACCAAATTTTTCACCTGCCCTTCCCTTGTAATCACTTATCTTTTGAAGGTATATAGGAGCGCGTAATTTGTAGAGAAAGATTTCCCTATATTTTTAGTTATTCATATAAAGATACCCACCTACTACTGCAATAAAAGTTACGTTACTGCTGTCTGAGGAACGATCTCTACCAATTTACTTTCACAATTTTAGGTCTAGAGACTTGAAATTTGATAGATGGGTATTTGGAGTTTTAGAACAAATTTGATTTGGGTTTGGGGAAGAAAAAATAGGTATTAAATGGTCGAATTTGAAAAATTGAATCGTTGGCCTCCCGTAGCGCCCGCTCTGTAGGGGCTACGTTGGTCATTGGAGTGTCTATACAAACTCAGCTTACTGAAATAATTTTTGGCTTTCAAAAAACAACTGTAGTTTTATTATTAAGAAAAACAATCTTTGAATTACAAAAAATAATAATGAAAATGAGAACAAAAGGAGCATTAAAGCAACTGCCGAGCAAGGCAGGGCTATACTTCTAGTTACAGTGTAAAAGTCCACAATGAATAAACCGTCGGAAATGTATTGAAAAAAAAAAACGTTTTTACGCAACACTTTGACTAGGCTTGGGGAAAAAAAAGAATTTGAAAAATCCCAGAGCACATGAATGTTCTAGCAATATCGGAAAAAATATGAGGTAGGTAGGGAACGGAAGAGGAGTGGGTACATAAAGAAACATCACCAAGAAAAGACGAATAAAAAACCCAATCTGATTTAAAATTCACTTAGAAGCGGGTATCGGAGAAATGCTTTCGAATGCAAACGGACATTGAACGGAAAAAAAGAAGACCAAGGAGAATAAATTGGAGAAAATATTTGTTGTCCCTGGACGAATCAATGAGGAGACAAAAAGAAGCTGGAAAAAAAAGAAAGAGGAAGAGACGGGAGAAATAAATAAATAAATAAACTTGTTTGAAAAAGACATAAACTTTTAGAATTACAAAAAGAATCAGTCGTTGCAAAGATTGAAGGGAGAAACAAAAGATTAAAATTATTTGGGATCTCATTTTTATTGTTATATTCTATCGAACGCGAGAACCTTCATGTCGAATCCAGGAACCTCCGTGTCAATCACGATGACCTTCGTGTCGAACTGGAGCACCTTCATGTCATACAGGAGAACCTTCATGTCGAAAGCTAGATCCTTCGTATTAATCACGAGAACCTTCATGTCAAAATGGAGAACCTTCATGTCGGACTCAAGAACCATCATGTTGAACGCAGCAACGTTTGTGCCAATCACGAAAAACCTTCATGTCGGACTCAAGATCTATCATGTTGAACGCAGGAACATTCATGTTAGACTCAAGAACCATCATGTTGAACGCAGTAACGTTTGTGCCAATCACGAAAACCTTCATGTCGGACTCAAGAACTATCATGTCGAACGCAGGAACCTTTGTGTCACTCACGTGAACCCTAGTGTCGGACTCAACAGTAATTATGTTGAACGCAGGAACATCTGTGTCAATCACGAGAACCTTTGTGTCGAACTGAAGGGCCTTCATATCGAACTCAAGAATCATCATGTTGAACGTAGGAAACTTTGCGTCAACCACGAGAGCCTTCGTGTTGAGCTAGAGAACCTTCATGTCGGATTTAAGAACCATTAGGTATATATCTTAGGAACCTTTTTGTTAATCATGAGAACCTTCACTTTGAACTAGAGAACAGTAATATCGATCTGAAGCAAATCTATTTCTTCATTTTCGTCCTATTTTTCTGCAAAAGTCCAAAGTTCAGGAATTAATATGCATTTTCGGAAAAAGGACAAAATGCCATTTGTAGAAATTTGTTTTCTTTAAGTAGGGAGTGGATTTGAGATGTATGGGAATGAAGGTCTGTAATTTGAAATTGCTTTATGTGGTATGTAGAGCAGACAGGTTTGTTTGAGAAAAAAGTGATCCTAATTTAGGATAATATAGAAAATAAATAACTTTTATAATACGAAAAAGAAATAAAAATGAATTAGTTCAACTGCGAATACCGGGTAGCAATATAGTCCATCAAGGAATAGTGACAGCAAACACCACTAATCAAAGGCAAATAATAATAATAATAATAACAACAACAATAATAATAATAATAACAATATACATATATATATATGACTAAATGAGGAGGAACCCTGCAGTTACAAAGGAACCAGATATGCAGAAGTGCCAGAAGAGACTTATTGTCACTCTATATTTAGGAGTCGCCTCGAAGTGTTGGCAGAGTAGACTCTTTTAATGGTGGGTGTACGAAGTATACGCAGTAGGGTGAAATCCCAACGAGATGTTGTATCATACAGCCCTTGACTCTGAGCCCAGTAAAAACCACAGATTGATGGGTGTGCAAGCAGTTATTGGTTTGAGACCTCTACTACTAATAATCATATTAATGATAATTAAATAGTAACTCCCTTAACAGAAATATATATGCAGTTTTGGTGTCCGCTAGTGAATTAATAATTCCCTTGAAAATTCACCATATGAATTCTGCGGTGAATTCAATAGATGTAGCTGGTTCAATCCCATTCTGAGTAATATCCGAAATATACACACACATGTCTGCCATGGCTAATTTTTATTTACCAAGAAAGCAGGATGTTGCATAAGTTTAGCCCAGACTCGGAAGCTTCCTTTTCAGCAATGTTTTTACACTCACCCTAACTATAATTATTGATTCACTTTTATCTAATAAACAATTCTATTTGATGTTTTTTTTCCTTATTTATTTATCGAGTTTAAAAAAACATAAAAAGAAAACCCTTTTCATCATTTTCTTTTCTTTATTCCCCTGGGTGGATGACTTCCGTTTCTTTTTCTGTCTTCCATCTTAAATTCTCAGCTCCGCCTCTTGTCCTCATCAACTATTCGATTTTCATCTTTTATTTCATAACACTTCATTTGGTGAAATGGCTGTATTTCTGTCTGTTTGTCTCTGTCTGTCTACCAGTCTATCTACCCGTCTGTCTGTTTCCGTCTCTGTCTGTCTTTCTTTCTCTCTCTATTTCTTTATTTCTGCATGTCTGTCTTTCTTTCTTTCGTTTTTAGTCTGTCTATCTGCCTCTGTCTGTAATAAACACATAACACCAGTAACACCACCTCCAATGCATAGATGCATACAGTCGCCTCCAAAAATCAACGATTATCAAAATCTAATTCTGACGCCTACCGTTCTACTGCTACATTTGTTTTTACTACAATGCACATGTTTGTTCAAATCGGAAATAACTACTTCATGTTTACTTTATACGCCGAGACTATTTCTTCTGACACTTTCGATATAACTGCGTCCACTATCCAATATATGTATTTGTATGTTTAGTGTATTTATATACTTTGGGTTTTAACTGATAACAATCACTTGCAAGTACTGCAAGAATTATAGTTTAATCATAGCGTTATAAATTAGTTTGATTGGTTAATCCAAATTGCCTCGTGACAAAGGAGAAAATAAATAGAATTTTATTCTCATCTTTATTCTTTGTGTGAATTTCTCAGATGAGGCTTGATTTAGAATTATTTAAATTATTCAGACTTTTATTCGTATCTTTATTCTTATGGACGCAATGTTTCTTTATTTGTGTGAATTTCTCAGATGAAACTTGATAGTTAGTATTATTTAGATTATTCAGATTTGATTCTCATCTTTATTGTTATAAACATAATGTTTCTTTGTTTATCAAAATGTCTATGTTTAGGCTTGCTTGATTTTTACTAATATCTAGGAAATTCAGATTTTTATTCTCATTTCAATTGTTATTTATTCTAAATATTCACAATAACAACTGCAGTAATTTTCATCCACTAAAATGTCTGTATATATATGTGCGCGTATTTCCGTATACAGGTTTTGAATCTGAGTCTGTGTGTATATCTGTGTGTGTCTTTGTCAGTGTGTGTCTGTGTCTCTGCGTGTGTTCGTTTCTGTGTGCGTACGTGCATCTGTGTGTTCGTGTCTCTTTGTGTGCATATGTGCGTGTATTTGTGCGTGTATAAATCAGCGTGTATATGTGTCTGTTTATGTTTATTGTTTATTTTTGTTTTTTACGGCATATAAATCTTTTTAGGTCATTTAATGCCGAGAATGATCTTTTTTTTTTATAAACGTTATTTTTGTCCACGCGTAATTATTTTAATAAAATCCTATACACTATTTAATCTATAGCTAATGGGAACGTGGGGATTCATACCTTTCCCAAGGGTAATAGTTTAAGTGTGTTTACGTTTGTGAGTGCGTGAAATGCCCATGATTGTGAGTTGGTTGCTGTTGTTCTCGAGTAGGAAGACCTCTCCTCACCCGTTCGGGCCGGATCAGTCTTCCTGTTGTTATAGAGTTTTCACAATCTCAGAGTATTCTGAGACTCCCAGTCCTCATCCCAGGGGGTATCTTCTAATATAGAGCGTTTTTTTTAGCTCGCATGGTCGGTCGGTGTGAGGGAAGGTTAGGGAGATGGAAGGACTTTCAGCTCGAATGCTTAATGCATTCGACTGATCATGCCACAGCAGTACAACCTGGTACAGTACCTGATATTCCTAAGTGTTCACTCATCTTAGTACTGAACATGCTCTACGTTGCTTAACTTTGGTGATCAGGCCGGAACCGGTGTCTTCAATGTGACTTGACCGTACTGTGTGCTGCTACTGCTTGTATGGCGTTCATCATTAAATCCTATTGGTTTCTTTCTATTTTGGAACTTAGAAAAAAAATAATATTAATTTATTTTTCTCCTTTTTCTTTCAATTTTAATTCAGATTTACGTCGGAAAGACTGAAGGGAAAAACAACATAAGACATCAAAGGAACCGGCAAGATTCTACGAAGTGAAAAAAAAACCTTTCGCGTGTCGTATTAGCTTGTTTGTTAAAGGTTGAATGAGTCTTTCTTTCTTTTTCTTTCTTTCTTTTTTATATCTATCTTTCTTTCTCGGATTATGATTATTTTTGTCTGTTTTGTTTGTCTGTTTGTTTTTGTTATACGGCATATCAACCTTTTTACGTCATTTAATGACGAGAACAATCATTTTTTGGTAAACGTTATTTTGTCCACACAGTTTTTTTAACAACGCAATATCCACTATTTATTCCATAGATGGAGGGAATGTGGATATTCATACATTTCCCAAGGGTATTTGACCCAATGATTATTTTTATGTTGTTTTGGCTATCTGTGCCGATTCTTGTGATATCCTATCTTATAACTGATTAGACAAGTAGCATCTCATTAACTCTTACCAAGGGTTTGCTTAGCAACAATACACTACTCCCGTAGAATGTGCCTTGAGACCCCTCTATCCATACAATGCAACTTGCATCTCCTATCATTGTGACTTTTTAAACATCCATACTAGAAGTGAAGTATTGCCTAGCCTTGGTCGGGTGCCGGATATTGATACTATGCTACATTTGGGCTCATTTTCGTCTGTATTTTTGTAATTTCAAGATATTCTTTCTTTATAAGAAAACCTCCGTAATTTTTTAAAAGCTAAAATTATTTTAGTAAACTGCGGTTATATTAAAACCCTTATAAAAACGTAGCCCCTATCCTACTCAGACACATACAGAAATTGTTTCATGGGTCTGAAGACCCCATATATTAAATTTCAACTTTCTAGAGTCAACATTGTAATATGTTAGAAACTTTTTCTCAGACAAAAAGATAGGTAGAAAATATCACTTTTATTGATATTATATATATTGACTCTGTGACTACACTTATCTACTACACTCTATCACTGATATTTAGTACTTTAACTATGAATATGAGCAAATTTTCTCTAC
>JAYKTE010087392.1:0-14078 GCA_036873565.1 Xipholeptos notoides
GTTCCTTAACTTTTGGCCAGGATAAATCCACAGATATAATTTTAAACTAAAATATTTCTCAATATTGAATCGTAATTATTTTTTTTTTTTTGGTACTAGTTTATACACATTGGTTCTATTTGTTTATTCTGAGTATTTCATTCTGGTATCATCCCTAAGTGGGGTACCATCATAATACCAGATTTGGTCATGATCAGTCCACTGGTTTGGGCTGTAGCAGAGAATATACATAAATAGACATTGACCGTAATAGACCATGACCTTGATGACCTTTAACCTTGAAAAATGGTGTGCACCATCCGTCAGTTGTAGACCACCATCATGCCAAGTTTAATCATGATTGGTCCACTGGTTTGGGCTGTAGGAGAGTTGTACACATGCCAACACACACACACACACACATGATTGTTACTACTTTAAGATTTATTTCATTACTTCTGAAATTAAATATAAACTGAAATTATGTCGTTTTGTATATTAAAGGTTGTGACTCGATAAATGTTTGGCTGAAGTGGGAAATATTTCATATTTAAAATCTTAAAATTAAAAGTGTAAGTTGACTCTTGTATAGTCAGTGTATTGATTAGTCTATTGAGTAATATTTTTTTGAAAAATTTTGGAGTAGGAATTCATCAATCAGCAACAATTGAAACCTGCAGTTAGAATGGATCAACTTTGGTTCTTTAACTTTGTCAGTGAGATTAGGTTCACTTTTGAATTATGTGGCAGAACCTATATTAGTCATCTGTCAGATCACAAATATTCTGCAATAAAATTTCTCAACCTTACCGTGTTTATGTTCTGTGGAAGGATTTTAGATACTTTCAGTGGACTTATGAGTCATTTTTTTTCCTTTTTTTTTTAACCTCTTGTGTGAGTGCAAGAATTTTGTTCCAGGAAATGTTTTCATTCATGTTTCAATTGATAGCTACCATAAATTTGTTGGTTCGTATGTATGTACATGTATGTATCTATGTAAGACAATTATGAAAATAACTTGATCGAGGTCATCAATGATACTACTCTAGCTTCATTACAGATCTTGAGTTTTGTAACATCAGGTTAATTTTGCTAGTAAAGTTTGACCTTTAAACCAGTTTGCTTTCAAATTAAATTATTTGGCTGGCAGTTGTTTCACTTTAATCAAATTACACTATATGCTGTTCACCTATGTTACTTACGTGTCACTTTTCATGTACAATATATTTAACTTTTCTGAATGTGGTAAGTTTTTAGCAAAAGAAGAAAAAAGTTAAGTTTTATAATACATTACACCATTTTCCATATTAGTTCCTTACCCCTTATTAATTTGGCATAAAAAGATTATAACATTTGATTAAAGAGCCAAAAGCCCTTTTCCCATTACCAAGTGAGCCTATAAAGAGACCCCTTTAATATAAGATAAAATTTACTTTTTATAACTACAAAACTATCTAATATTGAAAAATACCTAATCTTTATCTTTATTCTATAGTCATATAGTTTCTGCTCTTTTTTTTGTAGCAGAGTGGTTGATATGAGTGATAGATCATTTTATTGATTGGTATGCACCCAGTATGAATAGCCTACATATTTATGACATCTGTTTTTATAAGCATTTATTAAAAAAAGGCTGTTATATATAGTGTCTGTAACTCTGGGAAAATTAAAACATAAAAAATCTGTAGTGTCATTTAATATTGTAATAACTTTTGACCCCAAAAAGATATTCTGTATTTCTTACCTTGTTTTAACAAAACATTTCTCTACAAAAATAATTTTGTCATTGAATCTTAGAAGTTGATCTGTATTAAAGAAGCAACTCCATCTAAAAAATAAATTCTTATAGAAAAGGTTTATAAAAATTTGGTATTATCTATCATTGATTTTTATTTGCGTGTTATTTATTTTGTTTATTCTTATTTTCTGACATCAGTTATAAACTATTAGATGAATGGATGCTGGAAACTTTTACTATGGATCTACTCTTGGCTTGTAGTTTCAATTCTTTATAGTCATTAGAATGCTCTACAATATTTATTTCAATTTTCTCTAAAAATGATAGATTATTGCTTTATTTTAGAATGGAATTTTTCATGGAAAACAGCCCCCTCTCCCACAAAACAAATAAACAAAAAACCCCAAAAACTTGAGTGTACTATTTTTGTAAAAGTTACTGTATTGAGAAAATAACTGAAATTAAATTTTTCTTGTAAAGAGAAGACATCCCTGAAAATTGTTGTGCTGGTTCATTTGTACTCTCTGTAAACTGCTACTAAAAATTGTTCATAGAAAACAATAAAAAATGATAAAAATAAAAGAAAAAAAACAAAAGATTTGTTATGCATATGATATTTGACCTAAATAAAATAAGAATGGATAGGTTTGATATTAATGGAATGGCTTAGCAATTTGGCTGTTAGTTTTTTTTTGTAAGGGCCTTAATTTTTTATTGCTGTCACTCTTTACAACTGACCTATGTTTGGTCCTGATTGACCTTTTACAATTGAAGTATTACTGTTCTATTTGGGTAGCAGTAGATTTAACTCTCTCCCATTCCTTCATTTTTTATTAGGTTATCAATCCAAATACACTACTTTTATACATTTTCTTTTAATTCACTCTGTCTAAAGACCCTTGTTTGATTAAGCCAATTAGTGATATTTTCCACCAGAACACTTATGATCAGTTCTAGTTCTGACCTATAGAATATTAGATCTAATATGCTTTGTGTATCAATGTATATTGTAGATTGAAATATTATACAAAAAAAGGGTTTTAGATGAGGATGTGAGAGAAGATATTTATATCTTAATATTCATATACTTTATATGTTTTATGTATAATGGAGTAATTTTAGAATATCTATTTGGGTCTTCAATATGAAATCATGTTTTTAAGTGATTTTACTGTCAATTAGCACCCTAACTTTCAAACTTGTCAAAATGTGTCATCCTGAAATATAATTACTTTTGTAAAGTATACTAAGAGTACTTCCTCCAGTTTCCATTTCCTTTATTTGTTTTTAACAACTCTCTATAATAGTTTGTTCAATAGGAATGAATATCTATTTTGTTGTTTATGGAGCTGTTAAGCTATTGGAAATGGAAGTTTTTGGGTTTATAGCAACATTCTGTAGTTATATTAAATGGGGATACTTTAAATAATCTCAACAATAAAATTATTTGAGTAATTTTTAAAAATATGAAATTAATTTAATCAAACTTGTTTTCAGAAAGAATAAAATAAATTTGATGTAAATATGATTCAATTTCTGATTATATGTAAATAAAAATTTGAATATTAGAAAATATAATGGATTTAATTTTTCAAATAATTTTTTAGTTAGCTTTTGGTTTGTAAATGGGATTCTGAGTTGTATGATTTGTATAAAGTTATTATCCCTTTACCCATAAATAAAGAATTTAGATTTGTTTCTCTGTATTTAATGTTTTATCTCTTTTCCTTTGGCAGGTTTCCATCAATTTTGTTTTATATATCTGTATGCCTAGTGCATGCCTTTTTCCTATCATTTCTTTCTACCTTTAACTGATAAGTTGTTTGTTAGGGAAATGTCAAGTTTTGGCAATCTTATACAAGAATAACTTTATCAATAGTGTTTGGCTCCTTTACATTTTTTTTAATAATGGCAAAAAAAGGTGATGATGTGAGATATATTATCACCGAGAGTACAAAATTAACTCCCTCAGTGGTTTGTTGAATGTATATAGATTCATCAGATATAAAGCAGTTCAAACCTTTGGTTTTAATCATAATGGATGTTTTTTTTGTTTTTTTTCAATGCTGTGGAGTCTGAGTCATGACCATTTTATGGATTAGAAAAGCCAAAGTTCACCTCTTAAAGAAAATCCTAATGATAATAGAAATTTGGAAATAGTGACATTATTATTACAGTAGTAATACTGTATTATTGTATATTCTGGAATTTGTTCTGATACATTTTGTCAAGAAGAGAGTAGACATGCTATTTTGGTTAATACATAGTATAAAATAAGAAAATTATATTAGAATATTTGATTATTCTTACTTCATCAAAAAAATAGGAGTTAACATCTGTCTTTAAAAATATGTAGGAGGGAGTAGGGGAGTCAGGATACTGACTCCCCTACTCTATCCTACATGTTTAGGGGAGTCAGTATCCTGACTCCCCTACTCTGTTTTTTTTCCTTTTCTTTTAATGAAATAATTTATCAAATAGATGCAATGTTTTAAAACAAAATTGTCTTCTTTTTTTATGGTGGATAGTTTCATTTTTCTTAGGGAATTTAGCTTTTGTTGTAAAATAATAATCTAATAATCCTTTTTGATAGGAAATACACACACAAAAAGTTTAAAATGGATACATATCATAACAAACTTCTATTTCTTTTAGCATATCCCAAATCCCATTGAACCAATATTAAACCAGAGTAACATTATTGGTTTTTATATTTTATTTTTTTACAAAGTTTTTTATATTATATGTAATTTCAAAAAAATCTTTCTCACAACAAATTCACAATATAAGGATATATTTAGAAATTCTAAGTGTGATACTACCTGATAACCAACTAAAAGCAATGTTTACCATGATATATTCATTGATCTTAATTTTTGCCTTACAACATCAGGTTTGATCTAAATCAATATTACACTTCCCATAACCCAAGAAAGCATCTCATCATACTAAGTTTGGTTGGAAGACATCTTGTAGGTTTTGAGTTAGATAAACAAAATTTATTTTTGGATTTTTTTTTTTATTGTGGATGAGAAAAAAGAAAAACAAATTATAAAATGTTTTTCTTCCTACCCCTATTTCTGGCTATTTTACATATATAAATGTGTTCTTTAAGCACCAAACATGCATAGAAACCAAATACTTTTGAGTGGGGTTTAATTCCTATGTTATGAAATATATTCCTTAAAGCTAATAGTGAACAGATGAAAGAAATAACCCCCACTTTTTTTAAAAATATTAAGATATGTAGTTTTTGAAATATAAAAACAAATCTGATAAATTTAAATGTAATGGCTATCTCTAGCAAAATCATAAAATATGTTTTAGTGTTTTTTCTGTAGTTACAATTTGAGTATGAAAATCAATCTGAAAAACCGTTTTTAGTAACAAAAAAACCTCTTTCCAGATAAAAATTAAATCATATTTATGAAACCTCAATATTAAATTAGGATCTTGAGAAAAATAAATTTAACATCTCTTCTTATTGCTATGTTTTATTTTTGGAAACCATTGCTGAATTGAAACCTATCAAAATTCAAAATTGACCATGTTGAATTCCTTACTACAGTATATTAAAATATTTGTAAATGAATAAAAGTCTTCGTGCAGTGCATATAGAAATGCACAATTGTAGTATGTTGTCAAACATAATTTGATATTTCATTAAAAATAAAATGCAAGTCCTTAATTTTCTTTTTTTTTTCTTTTTTTTAGGTAAGTACTCAAATCCTGAACATCTTACAAAGTTCTTCCTCAATATGATGTTGAAATGGAACCCAATTATTATTGTTTACATGGTACATTCTGATATTATCAACATACATAAAGTCATGGAAGGAAAATTACATTCATTTAAAATAGGATTTAAAATGAAATATGCATAAAGTGAAAGGTTTGATTTTTAATGATTATAGATTTTTTTTTGCCTTGTTGTCCTTGTATATGTTCAAATGAGCAACATTTTTGATTTTCTCTTTGTTCTTATACAGGAGTTTATTAATTGAAATGTTATTCTACTATAAATATAGATTAGAACAACAATAATAATAATTCAAAATAAAAAGAACCATATCTAGAACACTTTTTTTATATTTTCAAGGATTTCAATTTCTATTTTTTTGTATATATTCACATGATTAGAATAAAAAAAACAACAATTTCTTCATTTATTTTATTCTAAATAAATATTGGTAGATGATTTCTTGAAACTGTGAACATTAGTAATATGGCTGTTTTTTTTATTGTTTTTTTTTACATGTATTTAATTTTATAAGTTTTTTTGTTGTTGAAAATATTTGTCTATTGTTGTCTTGTTTGTTTATTGGAAGTAAGATATCTAAAGGAGTTCAGAAATCCTATCAACACTAGTGTGGAATTTTTAAGGAAATAAGACAATTTTAAGCTTTGCCTTGAAAAGGCCTTATCTATATAATAATATGATAGCACGTGTGTTATTTTGTGTGTGATGCTTACATTAAAGGCGGCGATCTTATCTCTCTTTAAAGACTGTTTATCTTTTAAAAATCATTAAAACCACTTTCTTTCCAAAAATTTTCCAAACAAAAAAGAAGTTTTGTAAATTGTTTCATGTATTGTTCATTCTTTAAATTAAATATGCAAGTCAAATCTCATCACATTTTATTTAAACATATATAGGTTAGAAACAAGATAATTAGTATTGAAAATATCATTTTGGGTAATTTACACGGGTTCAACTAGTTTCTATTATTACCTTAAAAAGATGCAAAATGTCTTTATAAGGGCTTGAAAATAGTAATATTTATGTCAGTGAAAATTTGGGTTGAAATATTAAAAATATAATCAAAATAAATATATTCTTCTGAAGTTGCATCATCGTATTAATATTTTTGGTATTGCTGATATGAGTTACATCCCTTTATCATGAAACTACCAGATGTTATGCAGATACTTGACAAATGCAAGCAAAGTGAAAAATAAATGAAAGTGACTTTTCTTGGTGTCAATTATTAGGTTTTGGGTTTATTGTATTATTTTTATATATTGAATTTTTTTCTTGAAAACTTAAAATTTGTCTGCAGAAGGCCTTGAAAAGTCTTTGAAAATGAACATTGAAAATCTGTATGAACCTGGTTATTTCCATAAACCCTTATTTTAAAAATCAACGGTTTTTCTCTTTATTATTTTTGCTATCTTCAAACTTCTGTTGATTGAACTTGGAAAGTTTCACATAATTTCATAGAACTTTGAATCTGTTCTCATGACCTGATAGAAGTGTTAAGGCTTTGAAATGTTTTTAAAACCTTCACCCTGATTTATTACTCATTTAGAGTTGTAGAAACTCAATGCCTTCATCCATTAAACCATGGGTCCTCAGGAACATTCATAGGTGTATTTTTAGAACTTATAAACCTTATCTCTGGCTTTTTGTATTATTTAATTTATCTTTGACTTCTAACCAATAATAAAGTTTAGGCTGTTAATTTTGATGAATAAACAGATAATAAAAAAATATTAAATAAATAGAAAATAATAATAATAGGAGAAAAAGTATTAAGTCATGATCAATGGAATGAGAACGTTTGATCACCTGAAGAAGGCCAAGGATTCATTGACTGAAATGGGAAGATAACAATAATAAAAATTAGGTCAACATTAGAAGAAACTCTATAGAAAAATCTTCAAGCCTCATTCCAAGGATTCTAAAAAAACAAAATAAATGCATTCATGTTATTAAAAGGAATATCAGTATATTATTTTAGAAGCTTTATAAAAAAAAACAAAGCATGAATTTGAATAATAATCAATTGTTGTAATTTGAGATATAACATAAAGGCATATGTGCCTGTTATATTTAGTCTTCGTAAATGATTAGAAATAACTGATTTAAAAATGCTCTTTGTGTTTTGACTTTAGGAAAATTTACTTCATTACTTGATCCAACTGAAACTTAATTGAAAACAGAGTTTACTTAACAGAATAAGAAAGTTATTAAATATCTATATTTGAATTCATATTAATTTTGCATTTGTTTTTAAGCTATCTTACACAAACTTTATAGTATTTCATTTTTTTATTAGTATTATTGTTTAAAATTGTTGAATCTGTTTGTAGAATGCTGATTAACATTGAATGGGGTGTTATTTCATTATTTCTAGCCATTGATTTTTTTAAACTTAGGATCTCTTGATGTTATATCTTAAAAGGAGACTGCAATAATCATATGCAATTATTGTTTAGGCATGATCTGAATATTGATTCCAAACTTGTTTTCTAGTGGTGCTGCTTATTTTCTAAATTTTGATGTCATTAGTTTTAAATATATTTTCTGTGAAGAGTTAATCAGTTGAAAAAATTATGATTTGCTGCATATTCTTAGAATATTAATTTATAAAATTATATAAAACACTAGCAAAGATATGCGCGGGCAAGAAAAAAAAGAATGCTTGACCTTTGACATTGAAAAATTGTAAGCACCATCACTAAGTGGGGAACCATCATAATGCCAGATTTGCTCAGGATCGGTCCAGTGGTTTAGGCTGTAGGAAAGTATATATACATATGCTTGATCTTTGACTTACAAACATTTTGTAAGTCTCGCATTAATATCCTTTTTTGACAATAGCAAATAAATGTCCTGTATGAAAATCTAGATTACCAATACCACTGTTGTCTAATTTTATGATATTCTAGTTTTAAATGATTGCAACATACAAGCTGTGAAATATAGTTGGTATAGTTAAACAGTTGTTAGTATGGTTTCTATTAGTAGTTCATGTTTTCAAGAATAATTGGTCTCTAGAGATTTTCTTAGAATTTCCCAATTTTTATGGATCTAATATCTTTACTTTTTTCTTTAAATGCTTGCCACTCTCTATGACTAATGTGTAACTCTAGAGTGCTAAAAGTGTGGAAGTTTTCATTTGAAATCTATAATTTATGATTTCTATAAAAGAAGTTAAACTATTTATTAGCAATAAAAGCAAAATAATCAATCTTTAATACCTTTCATATTTTCAAATAAGTTTTAAAATTCTTTGAATTGTTTTATTTAGTAGAGAGAAACATTAGTAAAATAATTCATGCAAGGATATTTGTTTACATGTCTTCATATTCCTCATAATGTTTTAAAATCTAGACATAAGTAGATTTGTCTATCATCAGCCTTCTTTCCAAAGATAGCTAAAAAACTCTAGTAAGAGTGAATAATTTGCAAAATAACTTTACTTAGAATTCATAAATTATGTACAAGAGTAATAAGTGTGAAAAACTACTTCACTACAATTGTTAATTGGATTGTTTCAAGTAACATAATTAAATGATTTAAAATTATTACAATAAAAAACAATAAAAAACATGTCATCTATCTTTTATGAATTTAAACATATATTTTAGAATAGTAAAAATATTCTTTGTTTAATCTAATATGCAAAATTGACAAATAATTGCACATATTTAAAATCTTATTTTGAAATTAAAGCTTTCATATTTTAGCAAATTAAAATGACAAGATTAAAAAGATTAAATTTAGATTACAGATGGTCATTCTGATTTATCTCAAAACCTGCAATCACCACATACTTTTTCCTTTTTTTATTTCACAACTTCATTCACTCCTCTTTTTGAAAAATGTCATTTTGTATTTTTTTGCTATAAAAACCATTCACAAAATAAATTGTAGTAGACAAGTTTAAACAAAAGCTGTAAAATATTTGCATCTAAAGGAATTAAAAAACAAAATTTAATCAGTATAAAGTTTATTTTTTCATTAATTATTGGTTAAAATTTCAGTGATTAGATAAATATGTGATTTTTAGTAGCATTTTCTATGCCTTACAAAGTTACTTTAGCTTTTATTGACAGTCCTTGTACTCCAACCCCAAACATATAAAGTGGAAATTGAAAAGATAATCATAGAAAAGTAAATTCCAATTTCTTAGTGACTAAAAATACCTTAATTAATGATGCTTGTAGCTCCCTCTTTTGTTACTTGATAACATTCTATAAAAAAGTGTTTGGTTCTTATTCAAAGCCAAATTGAAATCTCTTTGTGAATTTGTTGTTTGCTATTTATTGTGTGCATTAAGCATTTGCAATTGTATCAAGATATTTGATAAAGAATTAGTCTTCTGTCTTCTATTTTTGAGTTTAAAGTGATACATTGTCTGGGAGTCCTCTACTCTTCCTTCCTTCCTATTTGATCTTTTTGATGAGTGTCTCTTGGGGAAAGGGAAAAAAAATTAATAATTATTTTTAAGTTTCTTGGAAAAAAAGTCAGAATTCAAAAGTCAAAATTTTAATTTGATCTTTCATTTAACAATCTCATCCACTTTATCTTTGCAACATGTCAGTCATTCCCTACCCCATAATTTCATTGGTTTATTTTTCACCTCCCATCAAGAAAAAAATTGTTCTCAAGTGTTAAAACTATCCAAATGTTAACAATGCTTTGTATCATAACACATATGCATCTTTATGCATTTCTTGGTAAACTGCCTGTTATTTAATCATTAACTAATATAAAGGAAATATGCAATAGAATAAAACAATATTCTTAATGATCTGTTCTCCAATTAATTTGGTTATTATGCTTAAGGTTTTGAGTTCTATAAGAACAGAAATTATGTTAATAGTAATAGTTTTGAATTATTTTGTTGAACTCCTTATTTCAATAAGTTTTAACACAGCATATCTGTTTTCTGAAGTAAACAAGAAAAATTACCTATTTACATTGCCAGTAGCCAAACCAGTCTCAATAATCTCTTTTATTTAGGTAATAGAATTTGACTGTTTCCATCTTTATATAGATTCTTCCATCTTTTATTAACAATTCATCTATTGTATTTTTAGACTTTAAATCATAATATCCTTTATTATTAGGTGTTAAGAGTTGATTTGAAAAATATTCCATGTTTGTAGATAGAAATTACTATAGAATTCATCTTTATTTAATACTTTTTCTCAAATGTATTGATTTTTTTTGTTGATCTGTAAATTTTTCAAAATAAGAATTAATATTTTTATTGCTGTAATTTCTTGTTTAATTAATTATACTGATGAGTATTGATATTTTAGTCATTTAGGAAGAAATTATTAGTTATAATTGGTGATCAAATAGGAAAACTTTCTCAGACAATCACTAATAAAAACAATGGAATTTTAAATTCAATGGTTATCAAATGTTTTCTCCAATATTTTAAATATTGCACATCCATAAGACCGAAAGTTTTGGGCTACTCTCTTGTGTTGGCTTATGACATATATTAAAAATGTGTTTTTCACTGTAACATCAACATTCTGTAAACAGTAAGATACATGTTTGATATTGATTCACAAATAATGTTATTTAAATTATTTTATACACCGAGAATGAGTGTCTTCAAATAACTTAGAATAACTACTGGTAATTATCTCTATACATTCAATGTGAGTATTAACTATATTGGTGTGGTTTGTAATATTTTATATATTTTGCATTTTTTAGTTATGAGGTTCATGGCAAGATTTCATTAGAACTTAAAAAACACAACAACCACCTTTCTTTTCTGATGTTTCATCATAAATAAGATTCATGGTATGTAAGCTGCCAGCTTTATTAATGTAGATTATATAATAAAAATGGTGTAAATAACAAAAAAATCCATTTCAAGTAGACATGCTTAAATACAATTTTTTCTTTTTTTCTCAAGAATATTTTTTAGCCTGAAGAATATTTTTTAATGCAACACGTCAAGTTAATATATTGCATTGATAAATGCTGGCATTGTCTAATAATCTTATATATTTATTTTAGTGATGCATAACTAGACATGCCAAAATTAAAAGTAAGCCAAGTTTGATGGGGGTATTTAACAAAAATAGCTTTTGTTTCTTAGTTGGATGTTCATATCTAAAAAATCTATTAAAATCTGGAACACTCATTCCAAAATTATCAGTTAATCAATTCACTGCAACTTCAGCTTTGGAAATTAGCATTTGTGTTTTTTGCTTAAAGCTATGTTGATGACTAAATAATTAGATTTTAGATAAATTCATACTTTCAATCAAAGAAGCAGTTAACAATCATATGCTTACAGAATGTTTTAGTTTTTCATTTTATACCTTGAAAATTTCATCCTGCACTTAATGCTTCTTATCTAAATTGTACATGCTGTAAACTGCATCTGATTATCATGACTTGATAAACAGCCATCTTATCACATTCAGATATGTAGATGAAAAGTTGCTGATTAAAGAAAATTATGAGAAGAGAAAAGAAAAACCATAAGTTATGTCCTAATAATTTGTTTTCATAGTTTTTTTGCTATTTATGTTGGTGAATTGCTAACATTTAAATTTTGCATATTGGATTACATGCCTATTTTTCTTTTAATAAGAAAAGTGCTTTTTCTACTTCTAACTTTACAAAAGAAATCCTGTTGAAATAATAATAAAAAGAACCTGATAAATAAAGGTAATAAAATAATCATCACTTTTTTGCTTTTGTATAGAATATTATTTTTTTTACTTGAAATAGACTTTAATGATCAAAATTCATCTATTTTCAAACCATATAGTCATATGCAAGTTTTTAAAGTTTAACACAGAAAATAAATTGTATCTAAAATGTCATTCAATAGTCTAAAAGTAATGTTGAAAGGAAACAGTCTTCATTAATGTATTTTATAAATAAAGAAATAATTTTTTTATCGAAATCTTTGAGATGAGGTATGATTAATTCTAAAAAGTGCTAATCTTACTATTTTCTTCATCTATAATATTCTTCATCTATAATATTCTCTCTTTCACAACGTTTCGGCCGAATCATCCTTTGGCCTTCCTCTGGTGCCCTAAATTGACTCATATTGTTTTTAGATCTATCTTATTTTATCTATCTTTTCTTGACTAAATTTCAAGAAATGCTCCTAAACACTAAATATTTCTTAATAAAAATTCAGACAATTATTGTATAAATGTTTCTTGTTAATAGTGTTAGATAAGTGTGTTTTCTCCAAGTCTATAAATGATGCAGTTCTTTGTAACAAATAAACAAAAATTAGGAAAAAACACATGAGAACCTTAACTTTTTTTATTAACTCTGTCATTTAAGTTATGTTATTATTATTTTTACTGTTTGATATTACTTTTGGCCTTGAGATTGTTATTGTATACTAAATGCTAACTATTCTTTTTACTTCTTAACAAGGAAAAGAAAAGAAAATCATCAATCTGTGTTAGATTTGAATGAAAGAATCTTAATTTAAATGTCACTCTCATTTTTATCTCTTTCTAAATTTGCTTTTCTTTGAAATGTGTTTAAAATCAATTTCTTTTTGTTGATCTTTTCTAAGTTTACAAATTAAAGATTTTTTTAGATTTGTTTATAAAGTATCTTATTTTTCATATATGAATTTTAATAGAAATGACTGGAATCATTGATGGAAATAACTTTTATATGTTTACTTTGACAATCTATGATGAAATTAGGAATTAAGAAAAAAAAAACGGAAACTATATAAGTCAAGTGTCAGGTGCAATATTCAGGATTCACTTTTTTCTTATCTATAGATTGTAAAAAAAATCTTTTCATTAAATGTTCCTTATCCTTTTGTAATTATAAAAATAGAATCTTGACTGAAATAATGGCAGATAATTGACATTAGCAGTAATCTCAGCTGTTCTTGAAGTGGAGGGAGAGAGGGGTAGAGAGAGATTTGTAGTAATAACTGGAGTTAGTATAGTGTAATGCTGCTTTTACAGTTTGGGACTTACATCTCACTTTTCTTTTTTGTACTAACTTATCTCCTCCATCCAAAATTTACATTTACCCCTGAAAGCTTGCTTCTCTTCCATCTGCTTGCATGCTATTTTATTTATGCTTTCAGATATCATGTTTATTTCTTTTAGATTTCTCTTCTTCATAGTTTTTTTTATATATAACTAAGACATTTAATAGGTCATCAATTCTTTCACTCCTTCCACACTTTTTTCTCTCACCTGGAAATTTTATATCAATTTCCAGAAAGTATGACTTACATGCTTCAACTTTATATGTATAATGCTATTTAAACATGAATCATAAATATAGGAATAGATATATGCTTTGATTTAAAAATTTTATGTTGAAATTGCATAGGTGGTTATAAATCCTGTATATTTTTCAAGTGTTAATAAAAAATTGAAAATGAAATCTGAATTTTCCAAAATAAATTAGAAATTTGAAAATGTTATTAATCAAGTAAACCATGATTATATCTTTACAGAAACAAAATATTTATTGGTCTCCCGATATTTATTGAGGGGGACTTATGTTTTGAGGCTCGTTCGTTTGTTTGTTTGTTCGTTCGTTCGTTCGCGTTTTTCTCTGCAACCATCCGTTCAATTTTTCTGAAATTTTGCATGA
>JAYKTE010087503.1:0-14075 GCA_036873565.1 Xipholeptos notoides
TTTTTAATAGAAGATGTGTAGATCCTATATATATATATATATATATATATATATATATAAAATATACAATTAAGTAAAAACGAGGGAGAAAACAAAACCTAACAAATAGTGTAACAGAACAGAGAACACCACAACACAGGGAATAAAAATCATCATGCACAAAACAAACACTATTAATATGACGAAATATATAGACTAAAATAAAATAAATAAATAGAACCAGATATAATAATATTAATACATGAAAACATGCACTAAAACCAGATACAAGATATTAAAAGAAAAAGAAAGAAATGATAAAAAATAAGAGAAAGAAGAAAAAAAGAAGGAAATATAAAAAAGGATAAAATAAAATAAAAATAAATCAGGGAACATGAAAACAAAAACACAAACAAGCACACAAAATCAAGAAGGAAATAAAAATATAAATAAATAGACAAACAACAAGAGACAAAAAAATGTTGAATACAAATACAGAATAAAATAATAAAATAAAAAGTAAAGTTTATATACACATATACAAAATGGAGAGAGAGAATGGAAGAGAAAGTAATAAATTTGATGGCTCAAAGAGAACCCAACCCTTCCCCAACTCTCTAAAAGACCAAAGAAAAAGAAAAGATAAAACACTAGACATACAGAACTGGTTAAGGCCAGCCGGCCACGTGGCGAGCAGCCATTTCACCTGAAGAGGTGGTTTGACACCGAAATATCGTCACCTTTGACACCAATGCATCATAACTGCCTTTAAAAATATATTATAATATATTCACTTATATATATAAACTGACCAGCAGAGACCCCAGACCGGACCGACCAACTAAGCAAGCAAGAGTTTTCTTGCGTCTTCAAAAAACTAGTTCGATTCTTATTAAAGTACTTTTTCATTTGTATTACTCATTTGCTCTCACTCTGCGGTTATGTGGCTGGAGTTTGATTTTTTACTAGTGTCGAAACTGGTAATATCGGCATCAAACATGACATGGTTGCATTTGGACTTTAAAGAAAATTACTGGTTGCTGCTGCTGCTGCTGACTGGTTCCTATTTTAGTGGTATTCCAGAAAACTTTTTGGTGTTGGCAACTATTTCTAGTTTGTTTGTGGTTTTTTTACGGCACATCAATCTTTTTTGCTCATTTAATGCCGAGAACAATCACTTCTCTGGTAAATGTTTTTTTTGTCCACACTTAGTTTTTTGAATAACACAATATTTAACCCATAGCTGGAGGGATTGTGGGGATTCATACCTTTCCCAAGGCCATTAGTCCAAATATGAACGCAAACGGGATTCGAACTCGCACACCAAAGTCCAACTGCCTACTGGCCCAAGTCGACTTCCCCGGCAACTATTTCTAAGCGAATTAAATCACTTTATCTTATAGAGTAAAAGGGTTATTTCGTCTCCGCCCTGTTATTCAGGCTAAAAATGTCTAGTCTAAATAAACGAAATAATTTTTTGTTTGTAAAATAAATAACTGAAAATAATTGCCAACGGCGGAAAAGTTAACAGGAGTTAATACACAGGAGTACAACATAGACACATGACGAGGGTCGGAGGGAGGAGACTTACTTCTTAATTCGCTTAGAAATAGTTGCCAACACCAGAAAGTTTTCAGAAACACCGGTGTGGGGTGACACCACTAAAATATAAATCAGAGTCAAGTTAAGCCGTTGAGAAATATTCCCCAAGCACCAGAAAGATTTTAGGAGTAATGACAATGATGAGTAATGACCGATAAACAGCAATATCTAAACAAAATGTCGAAACCAGCCACATGAATTTTCCTGGCATAAAATTCGGAAGTGATTTTCTTGTATTGGTTCAAATGGTTCGTTTGTACAACAAAAATAAGAATCTTTCTCTGAATATTTGTTATTGTCATTTTTTTTTTTTTACCTTAAAAAAAGAAGAAAAAACTAATAAAAATGTCAACCATTCTTATGGATTTTCTCATCAAATTTATTGATTGTCTAAATTTATGATTTTCTTTTCTTTTTCTCCTTAATCTTTCACGTGTCGAAGTTACTACTCGCCTCCTCGCCGCCGATTATTCACTCACATTCATTCAATCCACAGTTTTTCCAGATCTTATATTTAAACTCATCTAATAACCCCTTTTCTGTCGCTAGTCAACTTTCTTTAACTTTTGACTTTCGTTCGATGTTTTTCCGGTCATGAGGGGTAAATGTGGTTTTGTTTCTGCGTTACGGCTAGGCTAGCTTTCTTGTGTCTCGAGTTTTTCAACTGTTTTCTTCATTTTTATTCGCAACGTATCGGCTGATTCTCGAGCCTTCTTCAGGAGGGTGTAATCGAACACATGAACCTGTTTGTGTTGAAATCGAGAACCCTAATCCTTCCACGGGTTAGAGCCTGTTGTTGTCCCGTCCGTCCGTTGATTGACCACGACATGTAACTGTTAAAGTTACTGTTGCCTTTTGTGAGGGTTTATTATTTATTTATTTTGATTGTGAAATTCTTATCTTTAGAATGCGAAGACTCGAAATACGAGGGTCGTCTCAAAAGTAATGCCACCCATTTATAAAAGTTATTTTTTTAAAGGTTTGCAGATAGGAGGAGTAGAGGCACTATTAAAAAGAGAACTTTTTGAGCTCCAGAATTTATTTTTCGATGGTCTGCTGCTGGTCACCCTTGCGCATTTGCCAGCGATGAACAAGAGGCGGTTCATTGTCGCTACCGACACGCGCCTTCTTGTCATTCCTATCTCTGTCACCACTCTGAAATCAACGAACCGATCTACTAAATGCCCTGACATCAACTGCGTCATCTTCGTGAACGTTCAACAGGTGTCGGTGAATGTTGATCGATTCCTTTTATTCTGCATGAGGAAATTCAATGATGCATTTCTGCTTCAGACCCACGTCCATGACAGAGATTGCTTTCTTAGAGTCTCAGTCTCTCCACACCAGACCAAGACCACCACACACCACCACCACCACACCAACCACACACCATATCTGCAACAGTAACACTCAGAGAGATTAAACTTTCAGGTGATGAATGCATAAGCTCAGTCATCATCAGTGGCGTAGCTAGAGTATATAGTGCAGTGCAATCTGCTCCCTTCTGATTCATTCCGACAGAATAAAAAATAGAAGGCATTACGTTTGGAACAAAACAAAAACAAGCCTCGTACAAATTGACAGCCTCAACTGAGCGATTGATTCCGAAAGATAATCAGGTGGTGTGTGTGGGGGGGGGGTTAATCTCTCGCTGTCTGTCCTCGCAAGTTAATAAAAACGTTCATTTATTTAAAGGGTGTTATAAACGGTTCGGTTCGCCAGTTGTTTAAACAGAAACCGAGTGAGAGAGACTAGTTAAACGAGAAGAGCTAAACTTATATTCCTCTTTTTTTCTTTATTCATTGAACAAAAATAATAAAATGACTTAACGGATTTTAATTCCTTTATTTTGAAAAAGCAGTCTTCTTGCGACCACCCACCACCAGTGACCGACCACTAGCAGAGAATAAGCAAAAAGCAGCACCACCACCACCACCACCAACGTCACTCACCAACACAGCCACTTTTTGGGCACTGCAGGTTGCACAACCCGTGTGGTGCTGGTGCAGTGAGTGGTGTGCGATGCAGTGGTGGTGCACTACTGGTGCAGTGCACATACATGCAAAAAGGTCAAATTGCACACACACATACGCATGAATGATGCACCTTACACATGTACGCACTCAGAGTGCATCATCCGCACTCTCACCCAACACCCACACAGTCATACAAATATGATCGAATAATTGATTCAACTTGCAATCCTCTAAAGAGTCTTTTAATAAAAGTATTTCTTAATTTTTTCAAAAATAAAATGACTAACTTTTCTGTTGGGCAGTAAAAAAACCCTCCACCAAAAAAACCAAAGGTTTAAAGAAAAAATTTAGTATTGGTAAAAAAATGTTTTTTAATAAACTGCTGATTATTTTTATAGTAAAACATCATTTCTAGTGATCATAAGAAATTTACTTTTTAGTTAAAATTACTTACTTCACACTTGACCAGTTTAGTTTACCCACCACTACTGTACTACTCACTCACTACTACTCTACTCCACTCTAGTCGTGCTACTGAAAACAATTTAATTTTTTTTACATAAAATTATATTTTGTTAAAAAAAGAGATTCGGTTAAAACCATTATTATTACGAATATTCACTTTTACCATGTTTTAAAGTAAGTTAGTTGCGTTGTTTGGGTAGTTTTAGTTTTAGTCAATGAAAGTGAGTGTATATGACTCTATATTTTTAAATTCTATGATTGCAACTAAAAATCTTTTGAAAAGATTTTTAGTTGTAATCATAGAATTACATTGATTGCAATCATAAAATTGTTTGAAATTTCGTTTGCCGTCGTCTATTTTTTCGTGGTCTTCCTTCCGTCTCTATTTGTTTCTAGTTTCACAAATTCTCTTTTCTCGTTCAGTCTTTTCTTTTTTCATTCATTATTGTTGACAACTCTTTTTGTTAAATCTTTATTTTCCCCTTTTTATTTTTTCTTTCCTTTCTATCTTTTCCTATTTTATTTTCTTCTCCCTTTTTTTCTTTCTCTTTATTTTTCTTTTCTTCTCCCTTTTTTCTTTTTCTTTCTCCCTTCTTTTTCTTTTTCGTTTTTCTTTCCTTTCTATCTTTTCCTATTTTATTTTCTTCTCCCTTTCTCTTTATTTTTCTTTTTCTTTCTCCCTTCTTTTTCTTTTCTTTCTTATTTTTCTTTTCTCTTTTTTCTTTCTTATTTTTCTTTTCTTTCTTATTTTTCTTTTTTCTTTCCTTTCTATCTTTTCCTATTTTCTTTTCTTCTCCATTTTTTTTCTTTCTCTTTATTTTTCTTTTTCTTTTTCGTTTTTCTTTCCTATTTTTCTTTTCTTTCTTATTTTTCTTTTTGCTTTACTTTCATTTTTATTTTCCTTTTTATTTTATTTTCCCTTATTTTTCTTTTTGCTTTTCTTTCTTTTATTTTTTAACTTTTCTTTCTTCCTTATTTTTCTTTTATTTCTCTCTTATTTTTCTTCTAGAAAACAAATAAATAATCATTTTTAAATAGCGTTCAAATGCAAACCTCTTTCTTCCTCCCCTCATTAAAAAAAGAAAAGCAAAAAAAGGTGTTTACTGTTTGTTTGTCCATGTGCCAAACAACAATGACATTTTTTACTGCTATTGACCGTTCGTTTCCCAACCTTCAAATTTAACCATATTTTTTCATTCCGTGTTAAAAACGCGCTAGTTTTAAGGTTCTAACAACAGGTGTTCGAGGAAAATAGGTGTAATATAGTTTGACAAAATAAATTGTTTAAATTTACCCAAGTTATTTGTTTACCCAGGTAAAATTTCATCCCCTCGGTCGGTGTTTGTTAAACGTTAACGTATAAGGACAAAGGAGGACATTGATTGCTTACTATTTAAAAGGGGAGTTTTGTGAAGATTATTGTAAATTGTATTGTATTATGTGATTGATATTTGCGTTGGGTTTTCAAAAATTACTACACCAAACAAAAACACCACCAACCACTCACTCACTCACTACTACTAACTTACTCACTCTCACTACCTTCCAAACTCTGAAAACCTCAGTCAGTGCAGTCAGTGGCTGTAGTGGGAGTGCAGAGAGAGTGCAGTGAGTGCACTCAGTGCGTGTGCGTGAGTGAAAGAGGTGTTGTTTGTCGTTACCTTTACCTGGCTGGGGTAAACAAAAACACTTTTTAGAATGAAATTGAAATTCCACTTCAGCTCACGCACGTCACGTGGTGTTTTGTTCGTTTTTTTCTTCATATCAAGAAAAGATGAAAATAAATTTACTTTACTTACAAACTTTGTATACCTATATATTTTTTAAGGAAACAATTATTTTTGAATAAGTTTTTTGAAAATAAATGCGTTAGAACGACTGCCTTCCCAATGCCCACCGCTTTCAAACAAAAGGAAAACATGAATTTTTTAACGTCAAAAAAAGCAAGTACAAAAAAACACGCACAATATGTTTGTGTTACTACTGTTCTTGTTTTTTGTGTCAGTAAATTTAGAAGAAGCACCTGACGACACACACACACACACATACACACACACACACACACACACACACACACATACACATACACACACACACATACACACACAAGGTATTGAATGGGATTCACGAAAAATAAAGAAGATCATTTCTGAAAAAAAAGTCCCAAAACAGATTCATTTTTTTCCTTTTTGGTTAATTGTTTTGCCAGCTTGGTCTTTGGGAGCGCGATATTCACAAAACCTGATCCAACAGTTTTATTTTATATTTTAACTTTCATATTATTATTTTTTCTTTGTCTCATCAAATTAAACGAAGAAAGAAAAGAAAAAAAAAACACGTGAAAGAAACGAAGAAGCGAGTGGAGTGTGAGTGAGTGCCAGCCGTCCGTCGTGTTGTGTGGACAGAGAGAGATTAAGCCATTTAACAGACTTGAAATAATTGCAATTAGTACTACTACTACTTACACTGTAAACCTTCCTTGTTAACTGGCGTTTATGTGAGTGCGATTTTTACTTAACGAGAGAGAGAGGGAGGGAGGGAGGGAGGGAGAAATTTAGCGTTTTAATCTGCGCGCGCCACGAAGCAGCAGCAGCAGCACTACAAAAACAAAACGCAAGTATGTGGGTGGGGTGCTCACTGCTGCTCGGGTGCGGCGCAACGGCGCAACGGAACGCACCCCACACCTACAGAAATACACACACACATGCAGGCACAACACTAACAGTAGCAGCCAGCACTCACACTGTCTGGTGTGATTGGTGGTGGTGCACTCACTGGCAGTGGTGCAGTGGTGCACTGGTGCAGGTCCAGGTGCACTACTAGTGACCACACACCATACACACGTACGGAAACACACATCAATGAACGGTGTGCGCAAAAAAACAACTCACCACACGCACAACTCACACAGTACGGTGACGGTGTAGATCAACACAGAGCACACCATCCACACCACCACTCATACATAACATGCACTGTGCATTACACTCAGAAACGTATGCACCAACAACACTACACGCACAGAAACACTTGCATACATGCTCAAAAACACTAGCAGCAATGAATGCCCTGCCCACTCAACACTACATGCACATGCACTGAGACAAATATGCACTGAAACAACACTGCAGTGCGGAGAACCCAACTACAAAGTGCATGCAGAGAAAAGACACACTCAATGCACAACAACACATATTGAGCTAAATCTACACAACTAAACGCACCCACCACACCAACCGCATATAACAACTCAATGCATTCACACTGACACTCAGAAAGATACTTACTTACATGCGAGGTGCTGTAGTATCGCACATGCAAGCCCATCTCTCTCCCTCTCTTATGGATCAAATCTGTTTTTACAACCTTGTTCAAATCATTCATAAATGTTTTTGAAGTGATTCAATTGAAATCATAACAAATTTATTCTTTGGAAGGACAGTAATGATAATATTTTGATATGGTTTTACTGTTGAACTTCTGGAAAAATCTCTTCCTAAGTCTTGATGAACTAAATATGATTGTGTTCTCAGTGTCAATCAAATTCACCGTTCATTTTATGGTAAACAATGGTCACCAACACCAATAATTGTCATTTTCTCTGACTGTTTCAGAGGCCATAAGGAATGAACATACACACACACACACACACACACAGTGATACACAGACAGACAAAATTCCATTTATATAAGGTTCAATAGTGAAATTTACAACCAGTTTAATATTAGTTTAAGGTTATGAAACATCAATTTATGTGTGTATATCTTTTCGTTTTCACTATAATAAATCAAATGTTTGATCAGTTTGATGTTAGTTTAAGGTTATGAAAAAACTAATAAATTCATGTGAGGTTGCATGGATTCTAGTTATTTGTATCTACCAATCCATGAGGAGACTCATGGATGGAAGTGACTTATCTCAACCTATCTGTGTGATAAAGAATACCATATAAACAGATGTCACTTACTCTAATGTTCGTTGGTTTTATTGGTTTAACAAATATTTTGTTCCATTAGTTTTTCATGAATATTCATTTTGTGTTTGTTTGAAGAATATCTTTGGCATTTTCTTCATTTGCTAATTTCTTTGCCAATGGTATTACTTGACCTATGCACTGACATTCTTGACATGTAGATGGAATTTTTTTTCTGAATGAATTTTTATTTTTTATAAAATCTTTAAAACTTGTAAACAGAATCCAATTTCCTAATGTCAACTCTGCTGAAAGTTTTATTTTCATTCCTATTTTGAAGGTTTCTCATCTCTTTTTAAGAAAAATGTTTGTCTGAAAATCTTTAACTCTCTTTCTTTTATAGGTCTTACAACCCAAGTCCCTGTTTTCCGATCGTTTAAAAGCATGGCATAGTGACCAGTGGTGGGATTCAAATTTTTTAAGAACCGGTTCTAAGAATTTGGAAAAAAATGTGTTCAAAACACAACAACATTTTTTGCGTAGTATTTACATTAGAAACATTTCAAAATTTTTTATTATAAAATTTATTTAAACAAATAATTTTTACACGAGATTTTTTCTTAATCATTATTCTTTATTCTACACTAAAGACTTTTATACTTTTCATTCATTTTTTTTGGTTTGAACAAGTTTAAATGATAGGTGTCTGAAAACTGCGATTTACCATTGGCAACACCTAGACGATTAGGCCTACCAGAATCTCTAAAATTAGAAGTAAATCTATTAGTGTGACTGTCATCAGATAAATGTTAACGTTAGAATAACAAATCAGATTCTGTCATAATAATATATTCATTCACTAGATTTGGCCCCTATTATTAAATATTAAATCTAGGCCTAGATCAATATCTAGCCCTAGATCAAGAGTACTTTAATCTGGCGATTTCAGGAAATTAGATCTAAAGACATTCAATATTTGATTCAAGACTAAAAGTTAAAACTAGGCCTAATGTAGGCTAGACCAACTCAACATCTGCATTGCTTAGTTATATATAGGCTGTATACATGTGCAAATTATGTTGTCAACATGCAAAAGTTACGTGAGTCACGCGACACTTGTGGAGTTTGATAGTGGGCTAATTAATACAGGTCTTAATAGGGGTTTACATAATTTTAACAACCGGTTCGCTGAACTCATAATATTTTAAGCACCGGTTCGCATGAACCGGTGCGAACTGGCTGAATCCTATCACTGATCTAATCTCAATAGTCATCACATTACATATCTATTCCTTTTCTATATATTCGACATGCACAAATTTGTACCGATTTTTCTTTCATTTGTGAGTTTCCAAAAAATTCGCTTCGCAAGGAACAGTTATTTTGATTAAAAATATACTCTTTTTAGAGTCAGACCACAGCAAAATATCAAGACGCCTGTCTGTCTGAATGATGTGTAGTAGAAATTTCAAAGATGTCTTCAGATCTGCAGGAACCTTCCAATCCTTTGCTCCATTTAGTAATTTCATATTGGAACTCAGATGACATTTTCTCCTCGATGGACATTTACCCTCCTGGTAAAACTAACCCTTAGGTTCACTGAATGCCACAGATTGTTTGTCAACTAGTGTACATTGGGATGATATCATTTCAATCAGTACTTCCAAAGCCTGATTGTGTCGCCATGTAAACATATGAAGAGATTTTGAGCATGCAGATAGGATGTGATGCAAGGTGCCTCAATATTTTTGACAAGCAGAACATAAATCAGAATCTATGATTCTCCATTGTTTGAGGCACATGGTAATAGATCATATGTAGATCTCAAAATGAATGATATCCCCAGTGGTTCTATTGCAATTAATGTATCCCATAATAATTTAACTGGTTCGATATCATTCCATGTTGTCCATGAACATTGTTTAGCTTGAGTAACAGCAGTAGCTGCTATTTTTTCTTCCTCAAACATTTTTATTTCCTCGATCACCATTTTTCTCTTCTCCTTAAAATCCACTTTGGAAAATGGCTTATATTTTGCGGTTCCCAAACCAGCCCAGTTAAATTGAACACCACCCATTATTTCTTTGGTTCGAAGATTGGATTCTGCTTCTTCGATTGCTTTCATTACTGACTACTTAGTGTCAGCTTTTATATCTGGATGTGTTTCCCGGATAAATTCTTCATTTGAGTTGTTTATCATCATTTGAAGGTGTACTTTCCCCACTTTAAATTCTTTTACTAATGAGCGTTGCCAGAATTCATATATAATCCTATTTTAGAAAAATAGTGAGGTACCCCAAGCCATTTACATAGATTCTTATTTGCGTATTGTTCTATCCATTTAATGCGAAATAGAGCAAATTCATAAATTTGCATGGGCCATAAAAGACAGGGTACCAAACCGTATTGATAACGCCAAGTTTTCATTTGCCTGGTAAAAATGTCTTGTTTATTGCCACAAGTCCTTTCAGCACCAGTTTTTGTAATTCCATGCTACAATGTCTGTCTGTTAGTGGAATTTCATAAAGTCGTCCAAGACTTTTTACTGGGATTTCTTTTACTGTTGGCACAATATCTTGTCCAATCTTAAAATGGATTTTCCTAACAGAATATTAATTATTGATAAACTTTGACTTTTCTGGGGTTTAATCCTCATTCTTACCCACATATAAAGCTTGAAATACTGGGTAAGCAGACACTTAACAGCTCTTTTTGATGGGTCGAGAATGGTTATGTCATTCATAAATGCCCTCTATGCGCGAAGAATTATTTGTTTATTAGTTGTTACCTGTGTTATAGTATTTGCTGCATATACATGCGTGTGTGTGTGTATGTTTCTATTTTAAGAATAAGTGTATAAAATTGACATTGACTGTATTTTGTTGATGTTTCAACAAAATAAAAAATAAAAGTAATTCTGAATGGAACAAAATGAGATAAGAGACTAAAATAATGGGTTTCTTTTTTTTTTTTCAATAAAAAAATTGTATTTTCTAATTTTTTTATTCAATTCTAAAGAATTTACATTTTTTTCAAAGAGAGGATGGATGTCAACACTTCATTCTGATTGAACACATTTGAGTCAAATCAGAGGTTTTCTTTCACATAATGTGGGAATAAGAACTAAGAACTGAATAATAAACCTAAAAGAGATGAAAATGGGAGAATTTCAAAAATTCTAAAAAATTTGCAAACAGAAAAGAATTTGAAACAAGATTTAGCATTTTCTTTAAAACTAATTCAATAAAGAATATTGATTTAATTAAATAATATTGATTTATTTAAACAGGAAAATAAGACAACAACCAAAAATATCAATAAGTAATAAAATAAACCCTTCTAAAAATCATTATTCTATTTTATTCAAGTATTGGTACTAAGTAACATATGCTTAAAGAATCTGCCATGAAACCAGTTGAACTCTAAGTGTGTCTTCTTTGATTCTAAAGCTGCAATTTTTTAACCATAATATGCAAGTTCAAATCTTAGTTGGCCTGTTCCATTCATATTCAAAAGCCCAGGGATGAGCACATAAAAAAAAGGGCCTTGTGCCGAACTTGGGTTGGTGCTCGATCAAGTAAATATCATATCTAGTACTCAGAGGATCATTATGTGATTTCAATAAAAGGAAGTTTCTCATTGCGGAATAACAACAGCTGTTCAATATATTCGTATGCCCACAATTTGTTACTTGCAGCACTTATAAGCTAAGCCAAATTGCAAACTATTTTCAATGTTAAAAAATAACACATTGAAAATTATATTTTGGCATAAGAATTTTGTTGAATTTCATTGCTTAGAAATAAAAGTTAAAGCAAAGTGGGGAAGTAATGCCAGTAATTTCATAATCTGAAATAGATTAAATGAAGAAAAATGGTAATTGTTAATCTTTTGGGTGTATATCTATGCAATGAGCACAGCCAACGTCAGAGACTATCATGGAATAGAACATAAACTTCTCTAGTGTGTAGTTGCATTGGATCATCAATCGGATTTTTTAATTAATTGTCTCCTCAAAGACTACATTCAGTTTTTCTCATGCTCACACACCGAACATCACTCAATCTATTAGAAAATAAAATAAATTTCTACTTTGTAATTTTCCAAGATCCTTTAAAAACACTTTGCATTGACAATATGTCTTGTGGGATTTTATGTGACCGCTATCTTCGTTACTTGTGTTGAATGAAGCCAGGTTTCTTTTTAAGTACATTTTACATGCAAAGCATGTCCTTGGACAGCTTTTTGGCCCTGGATTTAAGTCAACTCTTTATGTATGGTATAACTTTATATTCTTCAAACACATAGTCTTGTTATGCAAATATTTTCTATCTGATTAATTTTAATTATTTATTCAAATTGTCTAAATCTAGTGATCCAAACATTTTTTTTATTCTAATGATATAAATATTTCATTTTTCAAACATGTTATTAAAATAAAATAAAAATTCTTTTTAATATTTTTTTTTCAAATTTTTCTTTTTTCTAACAAGAGTAATTTTCCTGGGATCCAGTGGTTTTATATAATACCCTAGTTTTTGCGCATACCTTTTTGGTCATCCATGACATCTTCAGGAGTATAACAGATTTAGTCTATTGTATTATAGAATTGAAGTAGTTTATGTTTTTAATAGTGTTTAATTTAGTTTGATTATGTATTTTCCCTCATTTTTTTAACCCTGTTTTTTTTTGTTAATAATTATATTAATATATTTGGAGGGTCAAAAAGTTGCACTTGGTAACCATCTGATAACAGGTGGAGTAAAAGATAGATAGATATCCAAGTTCAATTAAGGGGTTCTGAAGTTCAAAATGTCACACCTAAGTAAGGTCACAGTATATACTGGCTGAAATGTGAATGTAACAGATAAGATAAGGATAGTAGTTCAAATAATCTAAGTCACACCAATAATCCAAATAATTTATGTAACATCAATTATCAGTCCTCATCTCCTAAATTCTGAAATTAAATACTAAGATGTATATCACAATCAAATTGAGAATGATAGCCCAAATAATCTATGTAATATTTATTAATACCAATCTCATAAAGTCTAAAACTTAATATCAAAATATATATATAACAAGCTAAATGAAGAGGATTGTTGAATAATCAAAATATCATCTGAGTTAGAAAAAAATCTACTCGGAAAAAAAAAGCAGTTCAACAAACACGCAAACCAACAAGGTGATGAGTAGCAATAATCTCTGCAGATTTTCTTATTGCCTTCTGCTGCCTTCCCAAAGCAACCTGCTTTTATAGAGCTGAAACCACCTCATCTGCATAGGCGCAGTGAAACTTTGCATAACTTTATGAGCCACATTATTAAAAAAATCGTGAGCGCCATCTTGAACCTCTTCTTTAACTATCCTGACTCTGCACGACATGCATATGTGAGGCCGCTGAAAAGGTAAGCTTCCTTCTTCATTCTCACAATTTTCAACACAACATCAATTTATCTAATAAATTCTAAAATTTGAGAAAGACTGAATGCTAAAGAAGATTATTTTAATTACTACCACAATTACCACCACCAAAACAACCACTGCGCCATAGACTATCAGAACTTGTGACTTATTTCATGCTGATTTTAATAAAATATATTAACATACGGTAAAGAGAAAGAACAGTGTGATATGCTCTTCAGCCTTTCTAGAAAAAATTAATGTAGGTGTCCCATTTTTTCTACAGTTCTTCTAAAATATGAGGGATCATTAAAAAAAAATACACGTGGTCTTTTTTTAAAGAAGGTTTAAACTTTAAATTGAAATTAGATTTAATTTATATGTATATTAAATGTTTATTTTTCAGTTATACGGGAAGGTTTGGAGTCTCAAAATATTTTGAAACAAAGCCATTGAAATTTTGAATGTAAACAAACAATGTAATATTGTTTTTTGATATAGATAGTATAACATAAAGATGAGTGGGATAGGACAATATATTTAGACTAGAAAAGAGAGTTACAGTAATTCTTCACCCAATGTTAGTTGGGATGGATACATCGAGCTTTGACTCTTTGCTGTTCTTGTAAACTCTTTATATACAAATAAAAAGGGAAAAAAGGATGCATATGTTGTTTTTTGTAACTACCCTGAAGATTTTTAGAGAACAACACTAGGGATTAAAAGAAGATGA
>JAYKTE010087612.1:0-14072 GCA_036873565.1 Xipholeptos notoides
ATAAATATATGTATATATATATGAGTGTGTGTTCATACAAATCTGATTTAAAAGAACAGGAATATTCCCTCTACTAATTTTTTATTCATTGATAAAAAAGAAGCAATATGTAGACAGATCTCTTTTTAATCAGAACTATTTGAATGAAAAAAGTGCCTACACGCGCGCACACACACACATTATATATATATATATAGTTTTATGTTATGAAAAAAAAGTAAATTATGTACGAATAAATTGAAAAATTTAAAGCTCTCATTTCTTTGCGAAGAAGTATTTCTTATTTGAATCTTTTTGTCTTTCATTTTTTCTGTATCTTTAAATGTATATCTTTGAACATAGGTTTCCATCTCCTAATAATTAAAAACATACCCATGAGAAAGTATTCAAAATTAAATTTACAAATCAAAATTACGTATATTATGTAGTTTTAGAATGTAGATGATTATGAGCATCATAGAAATTATTGCGTGTTTTTGTGTTTAAGATTATAATATTAATTGGGTAGACTGTTCCGATTCCATTAATAATGACGAGTACTAGTGCTAACAAACTTGGAAACCTTCAGATAAAGCTGACTTAAGATTGAAGAAACTTAACACTTTTATTTCTGCTTCTGGTAGCTATAAACATAATAGAATAGCTGTGTATTTATGTATGCATAAAATCAGAACTTGGGAGATATCTTTAAACACATGAAATCATTACCTTTACCAAATTGTAATAAATGAGTTAAAGGACATCTTAGTAGATATCTTAAAAATTGTTTCATGATAAAAATAAATTACTAAATATAAAAAACATGCATACATACATAAACTGTACACACACAGACGCGTCGGGAGTTGTATTTCACCCCGCACATCTATTTTGCCGACTGTAAAACAAATCGAATTCATTCCACCGACCGAAATACCCCATATATAAAATTACAATTTTCTAGACCAAAAACTGGGAAAACAGTTTGGAAGTATGAAGTCATGAAACTTTAGAACAATTCTATTAATTTTAGACTGAAATAGTTCTTAAAATGTGGTTTGAATTGAACCGTTCATTCTAGAAAATAATTTTTTCGATTATCAATACTTTTCTGGGGTATTCCGAAACACCTATCTTAGAACACTCCCAGAAAAAGTTCCGTGAGAAGTAAGGTGAGATGACATTTTTATTAAACTTTTTTAAAAGACTGTCTTTTCCACGATTCTGTATTAAAGCTACAGATACTGCACCTAAAAACTGTGCAAACGAGTTAGGAACCAAGGATAAAGCACGAAGGCTCGAACTAGTCATCGTCTAGACTAACGGACTGCATGATGATTATGATGATGATAATGATGATGATGATTAAAGTCAACTAGATTCGAAACTATTCATCTATCTATTGGTCTGTCTATCTTTCTCCCTTTATATAAAGTTTAGGGCAGCATGATTATTTTAATTTGCTTTTATTAATCTTTTAATCAGCATGTGTTCCGATTAGAAAAAATCTAATTCGAGGCCCACTGGGGTCAGTGGATAGTCAGTTGGACTTTGGAATCGTCATACACGAGTGTAAATCCAAGTCCTTCCGTGTACGTTCACATTTGGACTAATACTCTTGAGAAATTTATAAATCTCCACTTTCCCTCCAGCCTTTGGTGCTATTTGAAAAATTATTTTTTGTCGAAATATCTCAGTCTTGGTTACAAAATATAATTTGGGTAAAGACTTGTTAAATTGTTCTTTCTTGTTAAGAGATTAAACTCTCATATAGATCATAACATTTTGCATCATTCTGTGTGTGTGTGTGTGTGTGTGTGTGTGTGTGTGCGTATGTACGCGCATGTGATTGTATTGGAACCGAATTAGTACTTTCGATCGAATGTTCTTCAAATTAGGTTATGAAGAGTTATCTTTTCAATCTTATCGATTACCTCTTAAAAAACCATAACATGGCGTCAACTCTTTATTCTCAGGATTTCATTGAACATTTTCTATGCATCTGTCGCCCATAAACAGAACGGAATACGCTTGCCTTTATATATACATGTTTAGGGAGGAGAAATTAAGTAGAAAGAATATGTATATAATATTATGATGGGGATTTAAACACGTATTTCGGCGTAGAAAAACTTACATCCAAGTGTATCATATTTTGTAAAAATTTGAATAAATAAATGTGCAGAAAAAAATGAAAGTTAGCTACACCTGTCATCATCAGGGCAATTATTTTTTTTCGATATTCGAGAAAACGGCAACACATGTATAATATAAGTTTTAATTCAGCATTCTTTTTAAGATTTGAACATATAAATTCATGCAATTGATGCGAGTTTGATATTTTCAGCGTAATACCTAAATTGTTTAACATTATTTTTCCTAGAAAAAATATCCTATTGAAACCTGGTTGTTGTATAAGTGTGTTTAAATGGAAGAATAAGCAAGCTTCAATGATTCTAATTTTGTCTTTATTACAAGATTTAATTTTCTTTGTTGTCTTCAATATTGACAGCGTATTCAAATCTCCCTAGTTATAAATATGGCTGTGAAAATATGCTTTTATTAAGGAATATTCTTGTCGTCACTTGTAATTTTACCATTTCTTTTAATTCTGCAATTATTTTTAGGGCTATGACAATATTCTTTTATTAAAGAATATTCTTGTCACAGCTCTGATAACTAGAATATTATTTAATAAATCATATTGTCACGGCCCTAGTAATAGTATATACATATTAAATATTTCGTTCCATTTCTCTTGTTCTTATGGTTAGTATATATTCTTAATACATATCAATCATTTCGGTTATCTAATAGCAAAAAATAAGTAATTCGGGTAAGCCTATTTCTTTTATTTACATATTGTTTGAATAACAGACGCATTATTTTGACCATTGCTGAACGAATGTGAAGATTAGACCGTATTCTATCATATTTTTATATGTATCTATCAACATAGACACACATACATACACACACACACACACACACACACACTTATATATATGTGATGTTTTTTCTTTTTCTTTTTTAATAATTTATTTTTCAATGCTGTTTTAAATTAAGAAGGAAAACTGCGACTTGTTTTAAGTATGTTGAATGACCAACTGCTTCTTAAATATGAAGGATATCATATATAATTCATATGACACTTCTGATCATCCAATTAAAAGTGAAAAACTTGTCACCAAAGGTCAGTTAATCTGCGTTTACACTGCTCAATTATATATGTTTGCATACGTTTTCATTCACTTTCATATTTTCCATATACACAATTTAAAGCATAAAAGCATGAACAAGTAAAAATACAATGGAAAGATAACCTGACAATGCCAGGTACCACGATATTATTTATTACATTTTTTTTAATCATTATAGAATTGTGTCAAAAGCATTACCTCTAACGCCACACAGAGTTAATTTTTTGATCGTGTGTCATTCATTAAACAATGACATGTCAATCAACTTTGTATTAAAGCTGCGAGAAGCAAATAAACAGCTGTGCCGATTGTTGGTATGGTTATGGCCTCGTCATATCTAATCCCTCTCTACATTGTATCCCAAGGGCTCAAGTAATTGATACTTTTGATACTAACTCTTCAGACCCCCAAGCAATCTATCCTCTTTCTTTCTTATTTCCTTATCCGTCTACTTGAATTTAAAAAAATAATAAATGAAATAAAATAACTATATTTAAAAAAATAAATAAAAATAATAAAACTGATTAGTGGGACATATGTTTTCAATTTTTATTACCGGATACACCTAATAAAAATTTAAAATTCGCAAACTAAATTCTTTCATAAATCTTATTTATATTCTAGTCTATCGTACTTTATATTCATTTAATACTGTGAAGATTTTTTTTTCTTGATATATATATATATTGTGATGGTCAGTTAGATGAAATGTAGTTGGCCTATTTCATAGGTTCCCAACCAGTGTGTGGTCGCGTAGCCTTGGCAGGAGGGTTTCGACGCTTTGGCAAGGCGTGTAGCCTTGTTAAAGGTAGTGTTAAATAACATTAATTCTATTTCTTCAATTATATTTCTCAAGTTCTTACATTTTTTTGTTTAGGCGCAAAGCAAACGTGTGCTACGTTGGTTCAACGACCTTAGGTTATATTATAGGAGTATGCATGCTTGCCTGTGAGCGAATGTGTCTGTGTGAAGATGTATGCATGTCTGAAACTGCATGCATGTGGGTAGTAGTGAGAAGTGAGTATATGCATTTTCAATGTGGACGCATCAATCACAAGGCTAGTGCTGATTGGTAGATGACCGATCATACCATTAGCTACGTTTTCTCCATCTCAATATATACCTTATCACTACTGCTCCTTAAGTGGGTGGTGGCGTAGGTTTCTAACCTTTAGGTAAGGGGTCACGAAGGCCAAAAGTTTAAGAACCCCTGGTCTTTTTCACAGTAGGATTAGAGGATTCATTTCTTTCTTAAGGTTGATAACCACACAAAGTGGATGTAATCGAATGAACGGGACGGAAAAAGAACTATGCAAATGAATGCCATACAATTTTTTATTCAAACCAATATGTGGTGAGAATTGGAAAATAATAAAATAAGTTTTAATAAAAACATCAATCATGAGACTAAATAGTTTTGCGGTGAATAAAAAGTCGAATTGTAATTAGATTTTGGAAGAAAGCTAACCAGAATTTTAGTATCCAAATAGTGGATTAAGATTGAAAGGACGAATTTATGAATGCAACCAAATTTCGCTAAGGAAAAGTTATTGAACTTCTTTTTATACACAACTTTAAAAAAACGCCGAGTGCTTTTACATTTTATACTGGGGAAAACACTGCACATTTTGATTAAAATAATCTTAGAAAATCTCATTCTGACAAATAATCACTGGAATAAGATTTGTAAGATATGTAATATTTGGATATGTAAGATTTGTAAGGATATGCACAACTTTTAACGAATTTATTTAAAACTGTTTTATAAAAAACATTTTTAAATGAATTCGTTGCATTTAAAAGTTATGCATCATTATAAATTAGAATGGCTGTATGCATAGAACAAAAAGGAAGGAAAAAGATTTTAAGATTTTTAAAAAAATATTGTCAACTTTCAGAGAGGAAACGATTAATTTTTTTACCATATGTTTCATTTTTATATTTAGTAATTAGAGCAACCGGGTAAAGTGTTTCCTGTTTGGACAAGTGTTTACCAGATTTTAGGATTTCACTGTAAGTCAAATGTCGTAGCATTCGGTTTCAAATCTAGCGCAGATGTTGCATATTTTTGGAAAGTTTGCATTAACAAGACAATCTTTAAAAAAAATTATTTGTGGCGGCGAACATTGACGCAGTAAATAAAAGGCTGAATTGTAACTGATCAATTTTTGGGACAAAGCAATTCAAAATGTCAGCATTTAATTTGTGGATTAAAATTAAAATAACGAAATAATTGATGCAAGTAAATTTCGCTTGGGAAAAGTTATGGAAAATTTTTCTTTTGATTTTATGGACAATTTTTTTACAAAGGCAATTAAAAGTTATATTCCGGTGACAATAAAGTCTATATATACATATCTTTAGGATAAGAAGTTAGACCAACGGAGATAGATTTGCTCGTAGATTCTTGAATTATACTAGTGATGTTTAGAGACAAATGTATAAATTTATATGCATTTTAAGGTTTAAGAATGTTAAAATAGAATATTTAGATACAGTGGATCAAATTTCCATGATGCATTTCCATGGCAGGGGTTTCTTTCTGGAGCTCTCAATGTCGGCAAAAGAGAGATTAATATTTCAGGTCATAAATTTATGGGTTCAATAATCATAAAAATGTAATTTTCAATCCCCTCTGATCCATTCTAGCGGAATAAAAATTAGAAGGCGTTACTTTTTGACGGACTCTTGTACTTGAGAAACATCATGTCGTAATCGTGAGTTTACGTAGGACTTCAAATTTAACCAGACATTTAACCTACATGGATAGTTTGTTCTGATTCCATTAACCATGACCGGTACTAGAGCTAACTAACTTTGAAACCCTAACTTTCAGTTGATGCTCATTTAGAACTGAGGAAACTTAATGCTCTTATCGAGTGTGTCACTGGTCGATACATGAATAATCAAGCCTCATCTTAAGGTAAATTTAGATCTTTTTTTTATCAACTCACCATTAACAGTCAAAGATTTCTTAGAATGCATTATTTCAACAAGACGAGAAAAGGCTGTCACTCACTATTAGAAAAACCTTTTAAAAGATCGGAGATCAAGTCAAAGACTACGAAGCCTAGTCGCATTCTTGCTGAGAAGACTCGAGTTTTGCTATCGAGATAATCACAATTTCGATAGTGACAATTAACACATGTATTTGCTAAAATTGGGAGAGACAAAATGCGGATGTTTATTTCATTTCAGGTTTTTTATGGCAGAAACTATTTTTGTTTTCAACGCGCGACGTTTTATGAAAGCAGATAAAATACATTGTCCATGGAGGATATCCAAAAGTAGACAACAGACCAAACAGGCACCTCTCTACAAAGATAAGACCAACATTCGAACAATTTACGTATTTACGCACACACGTATCATATTTAATGATCAAATTCAATAGATCATATTGGAAATCTTTGTACCGTCCTTGATTCCAGCTAGGGTCGTGTCGTCTTTCATATTAGCTTCTTAGTCTGCAATGTCCCGAAGTTCTTAAACAAATAACACAAATGCTGTTTTAAGACTAACTATCTATTTCTAAATATAAAATTCTACTTGAAAACAAATGGTTGATATTAAATATCAATAATTTACCTTGGGGATATTTTGCTCCCGTCTGATATTTTTACAAGTACAGAAATTAGGAGCCATTGTCCAACCTTGTCCAGTTATCTTTTTTCAATTTGCCTAGTTTGATACCTAGCACGACTTCCGTTTTCCCTATATTTGGTGTTTATTAATTACCCAACACAAACAGTAAGATAAACTTGGAGTTGATATGAGTTAAGAACTAATTCTTTGAGAATTGGCTTTTATTTGGTTTAACCAATCTAAGATCTGGGAAAATTATTATTGAACTTCAGTTAGGGTAAATATGACTGGTCAACGAATACCTTGCTGGTTTCATAAGAAGGGTGTCATATAAATGATAGCGTACTGAGGTGATTATTACAGAACATGACCAGTTTTCTTAAAATTGTTTAAACTCGTTTGTCTATAATGATTCCATCAAACGAAAATAAAAATAGCTTGATTTCGGGATTATTAAACCTAATAATGATTGTCTGTTTCTAATCTAAAGAGCTTTCAAAAGCTTTCTTATTTCATATATATATATTGAAATTTATATCTTAAAAATATTCGATAAATACTTTTGTTTTTCTTCTCTAAAAGCCAAATCTAATCTTTATTTTTCTGTCATTATTCAAATCATTCGGACTTTTATTCTTATCTTTATATTCATATTCACAACGTCTTGATCTATAAACCCTTTGGCCTTCTTCTCGTTTGCTCGAACTTGAGATATTTATTTATATTATTCGACTGTGTTTCTTTAATCTGAGCAAGGCTTGAAGAAGGTTGATTGGCATATTAGTCGAAACGTGGTGAATATAAAAATAAAAATGAAAATAAAAGTTAGTATAATTTTAATCTTGACATTAATGAAAACTAATCTGATAAATTCAGACAATCGATTATTTTATTTCTCATATTGAAAAATACTTGTCTCGTATATATTTTGTGTTTGTTTTTTTGGGAAAAACAGATTAAGAATTATATCTATTCATCAATCTATTTAACAATCTATGGGGCGTTTTTTAAAGGCAGTGAACTTCAACTAGACAACTCTATTTTCTGAGATATGTTATGATTTATTTATTGTCCTTAGTTTTAATTTATTTATTTATACATATTTTTGGTTATTTATTTTATTTTAAGGTTCGCCGAGAATCACAAAAACACCCTATACATATAAATTAGGGAACGTTAGTATACGGAGGCTTAAAAAATTTAATGGAATTTTTCGGATATTTTAGTTATTATATTGTGTATCCTTATGAAATATAAAAATGAATTGGTCAGAGTGAAGAAATGAGAAAAAATGAAAAAAAAACAAAAAACAAGCAAACAAACAAACAAAAAACATTATTGATCGGGAAATAAATAAACAATCCCCAATCAAAACAATATTATCAGTGATTCAATGTTCTGAATATGCAATATTTTTCAGTGAATTGAACTTCAATATCTTGTGGTTCAAAAGTCAAAATAACCACGTTTGATCAACATCTAAAAGTCTGGGCTCTTTTCAAAGTTTTGTCCATTCCAGAATTGCCTAGACAGAAAAACTGAACGACAACAATCATTTAAGATTCAAGTCTTATTTTCTAAGAATGGGATTTAATATATATACCTTAATCCGAGATCAGTTTTGTGTTGATAATGTTAGAGTTAGACATATGTGTGTGTGTGTATGTTTGTAAATGTGTCCACTTCTGGATAAGCACACAGGTACAAAATAAACAAATTTGCACTGTTCCACAAACACACACAGACGCTCGTTACTACACATTAAAAAATACATACGTAAGAACATATAAAAATAAAATAAAAAGCAACACACATATACGCATTCACTTATACACATACTCACAAACACGCATAACACAAACACATATCCCAAACAAACACCTATGCCCATGTGCAGTTAACATATGTAGAAAACATACACTAAAACACAAATAAAATCGAACACGACAAAACACAGACCCGGAGTTATGCACACACACGAAGAGATACACGTATAGACACGCTCACACACACACACACACACGTGCGCGTGAATACACCCATACACACACACACACACACACTAAAACACGCACAAACAAAGACTCACAACACACACATACACAAAAACATGCAAACGAAGACACGCGCTGGCACATACACACGAAGATACGTGTACATACGCACGAAGATACGCGCACGCACATACACACGAAGATACGCGCACGCACATACGCACGAAGATACGCGCACGCACATACGCACGAAGATACGCGCACGCACATACGCACGAAGACACGCGCACGCACATACGCACGAAGACACGCGCACGCACATACGCACGAAGACACGCGCACGCACATACGCACGAAACACCGTTCTGATTCGTCTAATTAAATTCTAAATATTAGTCAATGTTTATGAACGAACACTCGTGAAAAGTTTAATTTCTTGGATTTTAATATAAGAAAACTTTAATTTCTTGTAGTTTAATAACATGAAATAAAATGTTCTGCTTTATTACCTTTAAATTTAATTCTACTGCTTATCAATTTGAAAGCCTACTTATGTTTTCAAACCTTTTTCTTACGATATACATTAACAAAACCTTTAGGATAGCAAAGCTGGTTGTTGCTCGATCAGAATATAAGTGAATTACTTAACTTATGGGTTCAATTATATGAAGCTTTCTATCTTAGACAATTTCATTGAATGGTGGCATCAGATATTTGAAAGCAATTTGGTGGGCGTGGTTCAAAAAAGGTTGAGAAACATTGTTTTAATTATACGATAAATGTATTGAAATAATTCTTTTAACGAAGCTAAAAATAAAGAGATACATTTATATATATATATAAAAAAAACAGTTTGCTTTGCAGATTCCAAATAATATGATATAAATAAATATAAACATATAATTTAAAAAAAATTCATTTTTAAGCTTTAAAAAATGAATATTTGTTTTTAATATTTTTTTGCACTATTAAAAATTACTATTCGTTAGATCATGAAAGTCTTTGCACTGTTAAAACTCGTAGCTTTCTTTCGATTCACAAGTCTCCCGGTCAATTTCTATTCCATTCTAGTCAGAGACTGGGGATGATGTCTCTTAGTTTCTAATACATTCTTACTAATATAAAAAAAATGAATAAAAAGTAAATTTCTTTATTATTACGATTAAGGTTATTATTTCTGTTAACACTTTGGACACAGAAAGGTCGGTGTATTAACCATGGCAACCTAGCGAAAAAGACAACACGGACGATATTTCGGTCATCCATGATTGGCTAATTGGTAATTTGGCAAATTTCGTACAGGCATTTTTGCTAGTTATCGCATTTTTCACCAGGGTCCAAAATATTGATAATAAAACAAATTTTTCCTACGAGAAGTATTAGTAAGAAAGAAAATGGATTCAATTTTTACTCCTGAAAATAATTCTTTTTTGTAAATATTTTTATTTTCAGTAAAAAAACATTACTGCTTTCGATTTTTATTTATTATGGATTATATTTTTGCATCAGATACGTTTGGAGTCTGGGGTTAAGCAAAATTCACGATAATCAACCCTTTTTAGTGCTGTACGACATTTTTCTGGATTCTCACTTGGGAATAATGAGTCGTCGTAATTGTGACTAATAGAGTTCTGAATATGTTAGCTCTTAGTGCAGCTGTTCTCAGGAAACAATTAAACATTAGGTGTCCTCATAATGATGCTTACTCTTTCATACTATTCAAATTAAGGTCCATCTGGTGTCCTCTTTTCCATGGGTCTTTCTCCACAGCCCCTTATTTGATTTTAACTGTTTTATTGTTAAATATGACATTTAACATGTTCTCCTCCTTTTACCGCTCTTCTTCCCTTTCTTATTGCTCTTCTTATCGTCATTATTATTATTATTAATAATATTATCATCATCACAATTATCATCAGCCTTGTTGTTAATCATTGGTTGCCAAACAGATCTATCTCTGTCGTCACAGTAAGTGATTAATAGCTTTCTTTAGGATCATGGTAAATAAGTCTTCTCGTGAGGCTGAGCACATTATGGTCCATTCCAGTTAGAAACTGTGTGATGCTAATTCACTTGGGGTCATTACTCTTATACATTGGGAAACTCCAGTTGGGACAGTGGATAGGCAGTCGAATTTTAGCGTCATAATACGCGAGTTCAAAGCCCAGTTGTTCCGTTTACGTTCGTATTTGGACTATCACCTATGGGAAAAGTATGCATCAGCAAATTTCCTCCAGATTTGTATTAATGGGGTTATTAAAAAATCAATTATCAAAAAATAATCGTTGTTAGCATTAAATGACCTAAAAAATTTGATATGCCGTAAAATAAAATAAACAAACAAATATATCTGATACACCGAGTCTTCATATCAGTCGTCTGCGGAGCATCGTCTCTGCTATCGCCTGGTTATATCACTGAATGGTAAACAAAATTAAATCTACCACACTAGCATCTTTGAAGTCATACCAACCAGCAAGTGTCTTAAGTGTGCTTTCACTTTTCCAGTGTCTTCGCTTACATGCATTTATATAATGCATATTTTAAGTATGAAACTTATATAGATATATGGGTCTTGTTTCAAAGCATATCTTCCGGGTTTACTATTTGTTAGTATGGTTGAGTTCGAGACACCAAATAATGATTTTTCCGTTCCTTTTATTTTGGTTTTTATGGAGGGTGTTTGTTGGTGCTTCGTAGATAAACTTATGACATGGGTCTACTTTCTGTTGGCGTTTTTTTTTAATGTTGTTGAATTTCTTCTGAATGCCAGCGACGTTACAAAAGTAATGCTTTCTATTTATTTTATTCCACCTCAATAAATCAGGAGGAATTGCAGATTCCATTGTTATGATGGCTGAAATTATGCTTTCAGGACATGAAAATTTAATCTATCCGATGCAAATTCACGGCGTAAGATTTTACGAAAGCCATACTCGCATGGGCGTGCGTCAGAAGCAGATAAGCTTGCCAAAGACAGGAAATTTGGTCACCTCGCACATCTCTGGCAAAATACATTGAGAATGGGGGTGACTATGTAGAAAAAGATTTAGGGAAAAAACGGTCACTCCTTTTAATAGTACCACCCCCGGAGCTGTTCAACTTGTTAAAATAACTATAAGAATAAGTGGCATTATTTTTGAAACGATCCTTGTATAATCATAGGATTGTTTTATTTTTTTGCTGTAATTTTTGCTAAAATCAAGACTATTCCTTAAACATCAAATCAATTCCAGAGATAAAAAATACAGTGTATATATGATTTCCCTTTCCATTTAAATTTTTTCGTTTAATTTTTCTTAATTCCCGATAATTTTTTACTTGATATACACATGCACACGCACGTCTGTATATGTGTGTCTGTGCTATTTTTTTCTGCTTTAATAGTGTCAGTGGTAACATATTTATTAACAATAAATAAAAATTATAAAAAAATCTCCATCCATTGCGATTACTACTTTTCTTTCCTTTATTCATTCATATGTTCGTTATTTGATTTATTCCTTTATTTTTTTCTGTATTTTTTTTCCTGTTCATTTTTTTAATTACCGGTTGAATTTTTCCTTTTTTATCTTTCATTGTCCTTCTTTATATTTATACTCTTTTTTATACTCTTTTTTTTCTTTCGATTCTTTCTTATTTCCTTCCTTTCAACCCTTTCCTTTCCTTTATTTTTTTATATCTTTAAAAAAATCCTCCTTTGTGTTTTTCTTCTTACTTATTTTTATCACCCCTTTCTTTTTCTTTTTTTCTTTCTTTATATCTTTCTCAGTTTTTAATTTAGTTTTCTGTTTTTCTTTTTTTGTTTGTCATTTCAATTTTTTCCAATGTATTCTTACCTTTTCATTTTTCTTTATTTTATTTATTTTCGTCTCTTTCTTATTATTTCATTCTGTTTAATTTCATTTTTTTCATCTTTATTTTAATTCCGCCTCTCTATCAATCAATCTATTTAGTTTTCTTCTTTTTCTTTTCTTATTTCATTCTGTTAGATTTCTTTAATTTTTTCCTCTCCTTATTTCAGTCTGATTAGACATTTTCTTTCTTACTTTAGTTTTCTCTTCTCCTTTTTATTATTATAACTTAGCTTCTTCGTTCCCATTTTTCTTTTGAACAATAAATTCTAATATATATTTTTTTACCTTTGTCACGTCTTTCCACTCGACTTAAGAAAAGACGTTTTTTAAGTGTCTAAAATAGCGGAAAGCCATTATTGCCCGTGTGTGGCTTTTAAACAATAACCCATAAAAAAAGGCAGCTGGTCGAGTGGCCAACTTCACTGTATTTTATCATAACCTGGTTTCGATGGGTGGGTAGGTGAGTGGTTGGTTTTGTTTTACGGCATATCAGCCGATACGATAATTTAATGCTGGGATCATTTTTTAAACACAGAACAATATGCTATTTTAATTTGAGAAGAACGCTTCTCTTATAGATGTTTGTTTAGACTAGCTGAACCCATAAAATACCCCGGATACGTAAAAGTAAGTAAAAATCATTTGTGCCTTTGACATTTAAATTGGTTCGTCTAAAGAACTTCAAATGGATATCTAAGTTAGTTTTCATTAAACCGAAAAGAATATTTTCATATAAAATCTACCGTTAAACCAACACAAAATATTGTAGGAGGTCAAATCTCAATAAATAAGAAAATTAAAAAATATGATTTAAAATTTAAATAAATTTTCCTTGAGGAAAAAATCCGTTTTGAAGTTGACATTATCAAAGTATTAAGATAAACCAAAGAATAATGGTTATCCGAAGTATCATGATAATGTACAGTATAATGAGAAAGCTATAGAAATTCACTTAACAAAAGACGTACGTTTTTTATAATTCTTATCTGAAAACTGCGTTAATCCCAAATTGAACATATTAAAAGAAAAAAAAGAATTAGTGTCAATTCTGCATTCAATGTGATGTTAGTTGATAAAGAATCATCAAATTTTTATATAAAAATATTCCTTGAAAACTTCATTCATAAATAATAGGTTTTATATGATATAAAACTGAAGTTATCAGGCAACATTTAATCACGTTCTGCAATCATACTGAAATATTCAACTAAAAACGTGAAGTATAGAAACTTGTAAAATGATTTTTGAATCCCATATTCATGCTAAGATATCACATGCGTCAAACAAATACAATAATATAATGACGTACTAAAGATAGTCAGCCAGAAAGTTATCTAGCTATGCATAAACAGAATGTAAAATATAAGTACGTATATAGATAGATAGGCATGATGGTATAATTAAGGTGATAGGTAGGTACATACACATATATGAACAGAATTGAGTGTGTGTGTGTG
>JAYKTE010087723.1:0-23557 GCA_036873565.1 Xipholeptos notoides
ACTCATCTAGGTGAAGGGTAACACTGATTACAAAAGCCCAGGGATGAGCACATAAAATGGCCTTGTGCCGAACTTGGTTCGGTGCTCGACCAAGTAAATATCATATATATATATATATATATATATATATAGCTTAACTTCTGAAAAGCTCACGTTTCAAAAGAAAGCATCCAGGGCAATTGACCTTGTGCCAAACCTATTAAATTTGAAAGAATTAACTGGTGTTATTTTGAGTAAATAATAGCCAGCTAATATCAGATAGCCCAGCTAAAGACAATTTAATAGAACGACATAATTTGGTCTACTCATGATCTACATCACCACTAAATGTGGTCACCTGACCCTGTCAGCCCACTCAGAATAGCAGTCAATTTATTGCAATAACAGCAATGAATCCTCCACTACAACTATCAACACTAATGTGGGCAAAACCAAAAGAACAAAAAAAGATGTTACAAATAAGAGTCAAAGGTCACAAGGGAAAAAGTGACCACTTGTAACTCATGAAAGATCATATATGTGTAGTGTTCAGTTTATACAATGCTGTGAGCAAAGAAAGGGAGAGAAATTGGGATTGAGGGATTGGGGTCTTATGAAACTTTTATAATGGGACAACAAAACTCTGTGCGGGTGTGTTTGTGTGTGTGCACAGACTGAGTGATATATATGTTCATGTGTTTTGTATTGTGTGTTTCTGTATGATTTTCTTTGAATCATCTGTGTTTGTGTGAATGTGTGTGTGTGTGTGTGTATAAAAGCTTGTGTTTTGTTTTAATAACTACCTATGACTACATCAGAGTGACATATACATGGAAAGTGTATATGTCTTCAAAAAACATGATAGCTATTTTATAGGAAATACTGAGTTGAGTTTCTTTGTTTAATAACATATCAATATTTATAAGCCATTAAATCCTAAAACTATTTAATGATTTTCTTTTGTAAGTAAATTGTTAGAACAATAATTGTTGTATTATTCAACTGTAGATATGGGAAAATCAAAGTGAGATTAATGTTTCCCAAGGGATTTAACCAGAATTTGAACATAAAAGACGGACAATGATTTGAACTCCAATTTATACATTACAATTCCACAGTGGAAACCATGATAATATATTTGTGCCACCTGAAAAAAGGTTCAAGCTATAATTGTTTGATAAAGCAATAAATGACAGGCAGAATGAATGAATGATGGGGAGAGAAAGAGAGTTAAAGAGAATATTAAAAAAGAGAGAGGGATTAAAGAATGAAAGAACGATAGAATGAAATCATTTTTTTTTTAAATGAGAAGAAAAATGATGAACGAAAAAATGTGGAATAGAAAAAATACTTTTTTCTTCTGGTTCTCATAAAGAAAGATGAAATACACAAGAAACATAAAAAAAAGAAATAGAAACTAGAAAGGAAAAAATGCTGAGAGAGAGAGAGAGAGTAGAATGAAAATTAAGATCTCAGTTGCCACCTACCAACTCCAATCACCTAACTCCCATTCCACCCTCAAAACTTCCCATCTCCAACGCCAACCACAACAGATTAAGTCTTCTTAACTGAAGGGAAAAAAAGAGAAATACCCTCTGAACGCGCAACATGGCCACTTCAACATGAAGGGCCTTGGAACTATGCCAAGGAAAATATTTCTATAAGTAGGTAGATCACAAGTTACAGACCAAATCCCACGTCCTTATATAGTGTCGTCCGACACATTATCTAGCATTTCACGTAACCAATATCTTCTTCAGGGCAAATGAAAGAAACGTGCGGGGGTGTGAATGCGTAAAGTGTAAAAATTTTGCATTTGCAATATCTCATTTATTCATCATCAAATAGCCTCCTGGTTAAACAAATCACCAATCTGATTTCTTTGCAATGTGATAGTAATTGGAAAAGATGTAAAACATCACCAAATAATGCCTAATTTGCATGAGAAAATTTAAAGCTGCCAAGAATGTGGTTATTTTTGGCACACCCACACCCAAAAACATAAAAAAAAAACCCGCCAAAAAAAAAAGTCCTAGTGCTTAAATTAAAACGATGTTGGAACAATGACTAGAAAATCAACCAAAATACTCAGTATCAGGGAGTGAGTGCACTTACTTACTGCAGAGCACAGTGCAGTCGCAGTCAGTCTACTCACAGTCGTGTCCCGTCAGTATAGAGAGTGACAGTTAATCAAACAAAAAAATATCAAAATGGACTTTTCGAGAAAGTTTCACCTGAATTGGGTCCAAGTTTTCATTAAAGTACAAAATAGTGTTAGACAATAAAATATTTTGGTCGCTGATAGTTTTTTGTTAATGAGCTCATCAAGCTACACAACTGAGTTTTTAAAAGGTTACTGACTCTGTGTAGTGTGTGTACATTGTTCACACTACAGCTAAACACGATTTAATACTCTTTTTATGTAAATAAATACAGTAAAATAAATAAATTGAGTCACTTAATTAAAAAATTAAAAGAAAACGTATATATATGTGAAGAAAATGACCGAGAATATGCCAAGAAAGAACTGTTTTAGTTTGGCATAGAGAAAACTAATGAATACTGATGATGATAATAATGATCATCTTAGAGTCCAAAAAAGTTTTTTAAAAAATTGATTAAATGGGACCAATAGAGTAGAGTACCACCGAACACAATTGAAAAATATTATCATAATTTAACTTCTTTTTTTTTTTTTTTAATTTAGATTAGAATTTTTTAAACTTAAAACCAAGAAAACATTTGTGTTTAAGCGGAAACAAATCAGAAATCTACATGATTCATGTAGATTTCTGATTTGTTTCTGCTTAAATGTAACACGAATTAAGTTTCTTTCAATTTTCAAAGTGCAAAATAGAAAATAAATATTTTTTTTAATTTGATGGTGTTTTGATTTTCTTTTTTAATTGTGTAAAAATAATATTTTACATGTAATTTTGAATAATTTTAGAGATGTAAAAAAAAAAATTCTCGAAACGATCAACTTCAAGTAAAAATGATTGATATGCCGTAAAAACAGAGAAAAAAAAACTTCAAGTAAAAAAACTCGTTGCGTAGGGAAGATACAATCAATAACCATATTATTGATCTTTGCCTATGAACTTGGAACACGTAAAAAAGTGCAGAAATGGTTCCTTTCCTTTATTAAACTAGTTTTATGATGAATATTTTTGTTTTATTTTACTTTTGGCAATTTTTTGGGGTGAGAAAATATTTCCATGGTAATTATTTTGTCAATATTAAATTGAAAAGAAGAGAGACACAGACTCTTTATGAATTTCTTATATTTCTAGGAATTAAGAAAAGTCGTCAAGAAAGTAAGAAAGCACCAGCACTAAATAATCATTAGGAATAATTGAAAAGATGCTGATGATGCTGACTGAGCAACAAACAGAACAGCAGTTACAGCACTCACTCAGCAGGATGCTGTAACTGTTGCTGCCTGCAATGACTGACTGCTGCTGCTGCAGACTAACAAAAATGGAAGAAAACATAAGAGTCCCATCCTAGACCCACGCAAGACAAATGGAACAAAACAAAACGCAAAAAGAAAGAAGTTTTCAAAGAAAAACAGAAAAGAAGAAACTTAAAACAAGTTTTGGATTTCTAACGTGAAAATATTTTTTGTTAAGAATTTTGGAAAAAGAACGTTGAAAAGAAAAGAGGGGAGGTATATAAAACCTTTCTTTCAGTCTAGATCATTTAATGCCGAAAACAATCATAAACCCAAAAGAAGGTAGAGAATTAGAAATAAGAGGTAAACAAAGAAAAAAAACAGCAATATAAAAATTGAAAAGAAGATTATGGTCAAAATAGAGCGAAAAAAGTTTGATATGTTTTTGTTTGTAGAGTGTTGTTGTTGCTTGTTTTTTTCTTTTTGTGGTTAAGAAAAAGAAAAAAAAAAGGAAAAGAGTAAAAATAGAGAAAGAAAATATGCAACAGTAAAAGCAAAGGCAAAAAAAAAGGAAAGAGACATAAAACGAAATAGAATAAAAAAAAAAGATAGAAAAAGGGAGAGAGAAAGAAGAAGAAAAAACAAAAAGGCTAAAAAGATTGTTGTAAAAGAAAAGAAAGCTGGACAAAAAAGCCCAAAAGATGAAGGGGAGGAGTTATGAAATGGGAGTGGGAGTAACAGTAAGTAAGTACGCTCGAATAAATAAATAGATAATAAAAGTCGTGGAAGAAAGAAAAAGGAGGGGCTTAAGAAAATCTAGTTGAAATAATAGCCATTTTGACAGATCCTTTTTGTCCTCAGTTACTTAATACTTACTTAGCCAGCAACTTTTTTTCTTTTTCTTACGGGATAGGAAGCGAAGTGAAGTGTTGTTGGCTTTAAGTTTTCTTCTTTTTACTACTACTATCAACTCTAATTTTGTGCTTGCTTGCCTTGCTTCTTCTTCAGTCACTCCAAAAAAAACTGCCCAGTCAGGTTTTTCTCTTTGTTCCTAACTAAACTTACTGACCAACATAAAGACCAAAACAGAAACGTGGCCCGTCCTACTCCTCCCATCCTCTCTCTCCTTAACAGAAATTTATGGGTCAGTGTAAATGGGGCCCCGGCCTCGGCTCCCGAGCAGCAGCAGGACTAAAAATAACGCAAAAAGGTCGACGAAGTTAACACCGATATTTTGCCCCGTGCAAGCAAGCAAGAAGGAGGGCACTTTACTTTTCTTACTAGGGTCTTGGGGAAAAAGGAAATGATGCCATCCCCCCCCCCCAGTCAACAACAGTAACAAGAATTTCTATTTGTTTAGTTAAAGAAAAAGTAAGAACTTGTTTGTTTGTTTAAATAATTTTTTGAACAGGTGAAGTGTGAAAAAGTCTCATAATAGAATAGGTTAATAAATGAAGACTGGGGGGAAGAGAGAGGCAGTGGGGGGACTAGTTAAAGGTTAGCCGGTCTGTGACCTTACCCCCCCCTCCCCACTGCAAACGAAGCCATGGGTGGTTTAGAGAGAAAAATAACTTGATAGATTAAATGTTTTTATGAACTAAAAATAAATATTATGATTGTACTGTAACTACTACTACTCGTTAAATGTTTCGGGGTTAAAAAAATTTTTATTCCTGATATTATTCCAAACCCAACCAAACTAACTGGAAACTGCTTCTGCTGGCTGGACTGACTGCTCTCTCTACTGCCCATTTCAGAAGCTAAATTTCAATCATTAGATTAGTTTTTTTGTTTTTTTTAATTTTATATGTTATTTATTTTTCAATTAAAAGTAACACTTGATTTTAACTGGCTGATTTAATTTAACAGAAAAAAAAAGAAACATTTACTGTTTTAGGGGGCAGCTGTAAGGAGACAGCACGCACGCACGCACGCACGCACACAACATGACATGACATGATGACACAGGAGGCACCAAAAACAGTAACACACAGCAGCCAGCAGTCCAGTCACCACATCACATACACAATCATCAAATTCTCTGATGGTCATAAACAATTGTTGCGCTTAGTGTCTCTGTAACAATGTAGTGTTTTTTTGTGGAACTACTGTTTCAAAATAATTTAGTTTTCCTGTGATTGGTATGAAAAAAAAACCAAAAAAAACTCGTCAATAAAAACACTTATGGTTGTGTATTTATTTATTTATTTTCGGACTAGAGCTTCTTCTTCTCTTTATCGTAACTACTTCTCTATCGATGCCAAAACAGGAAGAATCAAATTTTTAAAAAGAAAGATATATAAATAAAAAAACTTCAAAATCAAAATTCGTGAGTGAGAGTTTATGGTTGCAAAGTTTTAAACTTTGGTCAACTTTTTTCGTACTTACTTCACTTATCTATTAGAATTTTCTTTTACATTTTTATTTCAATGGGCAACGTCAGACATCCTTGCTAGTTCTAGTGTTAAAAAAATAATGCCAGTTGCCAGGCTTTTGGTGTAACTGTCCTCAATAATATAGAATATCTTTCATCACCTAGAGACCTATTTATGCTAAAACCAACAGTGACCCATGGTGGGATACTTGAAAAAAAAAAAAAAGGCCACTTACAGTTAAAAAAGGGGGAGGGTGATAGAGAAAAATATCAAAAAAATAGAAAAAAAGAAGGAGAGATAAAGAGAGAAAGTAGGGAAAAAAAAGAAGTAAAGAATAACAAGGCTAGAGAGGGAGGTATAGGGTGTTATGTGGTAACAGTAACAGTAGCAGCAACGCCCCCCCACTCGTCCCAAGAACATTAACTAGTCCAGCCAGAAGACCTATGACTGGCTGGTTTTGCTACTAGGCTACCTTAGCATTCCATCGTCACCCCTTGAGTTATTCTTGCAGTAATATGCCCATGAAAGCCATAAGATTTCTAGGTCAGACCCCGATAGTTCTGACACAAATAGCTTGCCTACACATGGGTAAACTGTGCGCTTCCAAAGAGTCTCTTGAGTATACTGGGTACCTAAAGACATGGGCGGGGTTTTAGGTAGGGTTTCGTAGTAATAGGTAAAAGAGAGACTATAAGCTAATAAGAAAAAAAAATCAAAAGAGGGGGAATAAAGAAATTTACCTACTAGAGGTTTTTAGCCAGGGCCAATAAAGAAAGAAATAATTGAGAGTAAAATTGAAAAAAAATTATACGGACTAGAGTTTTTTTCTGGGGTGAGTGGGTAGGAGCAGGATGCAGTAAGTAAAATGAGAGTAAAAGTAGCATAAGAAAAAAAAGAAAAAAGAAGAAATAGAAAGAGAAAAAATATTTAGCTGGCTCGTGGGGATTTTTAGCAGGATTTAGTGAAATAAAGAGGTGAAGAAAAAGAAAAGAAAAGTGAAAAATATAAGAGTTGGCTCGCAGCTTTTTCAGAGTGTAACGTTGACTACTGACTACTATCCCCATCTCGCTTCTTCCCTCAAGTAAAAGAAAAAATGCTGTTTTTAATATGGATTTATTTATGTTTTTCAACTATTTGCGTGTAAATCAAAAATTTAACTTCTTGTCCATGATAAGGTACACACAAAAAAGTAGCGTCGAAAAAAAAAGGTGCGTCTGATAGATAGATAGATAGATAGATAACTGATCATCAGTGCTGCTGCTGAGAAAAGCGTAGACAAGCAAGCACCTGTCCCGCCCGCTCTACTGGTACATCTTTTGACCCTCCTTCTAATATGCTCAACCCTGTTAGATTACACCACCACCCGCCCGTCCCGTATCCCACGCACCATCACCCCCACTACCACCGCCCAGGTTTTCATTTATGAACCTCCCCATCCCCAAAAGAGAATATTTTCTGGTGTAACCTTCTTTATTCAACAATCTTTATTTACGACGAAGAAAAAAAAGAGAGGGGAGGGAAAAGAAGAGGAAAAGAGAACAAAAGGAGAAATAAAAAGACATATAGAAAGATAGATAAACAATAGGGAGGAGGAAAGAAAGAGAAAGAAAGGGGAAAAAAACGAAAAGAGAACTTAAGAAAAGGAAGAGAGAGAGAGAGAGAGAGAGAGAGAAACAAATTGTAAAACGTTATTAGTTTGGAAAATGAATAAAGATTGATTGATTTTTATGCCCTTTCAATACATGTATTGTTGGCCAATGGAATGATGGGCCATTTTATATCTAAAAAAAAATAGAAGCAGAAGATAAATGGAGATGGATGGCTATATTTTACAGCCTATCCACCAATGTGAGAGGGAGTGGGTGGGTGGCACCATTTAATGCCAGAAATATTTTAAAGTCTATTCAAAAACAGTTTGTTCATTTCAATTGTTCCAAACCAAAAACGAAGACGAATGATTACTTTGAAGTTTTTGGTTTAAATTTCCTTGAAGATGTCAAAAAAGAAGATCAATGAATAAATGACAAAAATTATGACAGATTTTTCATTTTAAGGCGTGCTGCTGATTTCTAGGGAAAACTAAAACTATTTGGTATCTCAAAACATTTGAAATAGTACCCATTAAAAGTCTAAATTAATAGAGGTGCACACGGCAAGAAGACAGGCGCTTAAAGATGAAGCTTAAACACAAATTGATAGAACTATAATGTCTGCTGTTGCATTTACTTTTAAACTGATACCAACCAGTGGGAAATAAGTGTTACTGTTGTTGTGTCGCATTGTAACAGGTTTCTTCGTTGCGACCATTTGTTGAATGATTAAACACAAACCGAATTCTATATCTGTGAGTGTGAGCACAACCAAATCAAAGCACACTCACACATACACACACAGCTAGTTCTATGGCATTTAACTTTGAAACTAACACCTGCTGAGTGGCTGCTGGGAAGATTTGATTCTCTTCTCTCCACACCACCACCACCACCACCGCTAATAACTATGGGTTGAAAACTCTTAAAAACATTGTGAATACTCTTCAACGTCCATCTAAGTCGGCAAGTAATGAATGAGCGACAACTCCTTAAGGGAAAGCTTCGGCAAGGATAATGTTAAGTGTTTTTATGCCAAAAAAGCTGTATCAAGTTGACAAAAAAAAAGAGAGCCCTTTGAATCTGGCCTCGTACCGTATAGAAATTTCGTGCGTGCTCGATGATGAGACACGCACACACACAGACCTGTGGCTAAACTCGGCGATACACAGAGAGAGAGAGAGACAGAGGGGGAGATAAAAAATTAGATAAAGAGAAGCAGATAAATCCAGAACGAGATTGAGGGAAATATGTGTGTGTGTGTGTGGTGTGGTGTGTACTAGACAGAGGGTAGTGGAAGAAGAGATAAGGAAAAAGAGGGGGTTAAAAAAAAGGGAGTAAGACTAAACGAGAGGGCCCGACCGACCGGCTTTGACAAGTAGTAGACATTTTCAGACACTAGGGACAATCTGATGGGTATTACTTACGTTTATCAGGTCACGGGAGAATAGTTAAAAACTTTTTTTTATGCAACGGACCCCATAGAGAGAGGGTTTATGTAGTGTGATGTGTGTGTGTCTGAGAAAAAGAGATGGGCGGGTAGCGTGTGTATGCATGTGTGTACACGAGAGAGGAGGCGCTCGCTTTACTGTCCGTAAAGATATTAGACTTAAATAAATGGTTTTGATTTACTGTTTAAGAAATAATTGTTTTATAATCTAGTTTTAAAAGAGATTTTTAGTGGTGGAGAGGAATGGTGGAGAGGAGTGGTGCCGCACTGCCGAGCCCTAGTACAAACTTTTGTAAAATTAACGATTGAAACCGAGAAAATAATTTGTGAACCTTATGTTATGTTAGTGACACAAAAAAAAGAGTGTAAATATGCTAGAGACTAAAAGAATGTAATAAGTAAAAATTAAAAAAGTATAGTTTGTTTTTAACTTTGACTTATCACTAGAGAAATCATTTTCGAAATTTAGATAAATAATTGAAAGTTTCAACGACAAAATGTTCAAAGAATAATAATAATCACCCCACCCCACCCACGCTCTCCCTTCTCTTGAAGGTTTAATATCCCATTTTTCTTTATATGCAGAATTTTCCCATATTCAGGTTGGATTTAAATTAGGTTTGGTGTACTAACTACTGTGACTGTGTGTGTGTGTATATATATTTTCTTTGTTGGTCACTTAATACTTTTTTTTAAAAGCAGCCAGTCAGCACAATGTACAGAAAGAGAGAGAGAGACATGAAAAAATATCAAGATGCGAACGAACTGACAAATAAGCAGAAAAGGGTGACTTATTTTCTATGAAAAGGGAATGCCCAAACGAAAACTCTTATTATTATTTTTATTATTATTAAATCGGACTTTTTTTTTAAGTTACTAATCTATACCTATTATAAAAATCAAATGCCAAACGGTAACACCCCATTTGCATATTATTTTCATTAATTTTGCTTTCTACTAATAATTCACTCAACAAATAAATAGGCCTATACTACATTTTTTAAAGCTATTTCTCTAATTTATTTTTTACTATTTTATCAACTTTTGTGATAAAAAAACCCAAAAAACCGTTAGTTTTAACGGGCGTACACAGACAAAGTCACACTAGTAAAAAAGAAAATTGTCGCCGCTTCTTGACAAAATGTACAATTAATCTATTTTGTGAAATTGGAGTATTTCCTTTTAACTAAAGAAAAAAAAGAAATGGAAATACCCAGTGAGTTGATATTTTTTTTCTTTGCCATTTAACTTTTTGCGTGTCAAAACTCAAAAGAATTTACATTTTCTTAATTTTATTCAGATTTACAAACTACAATCAAAACCGCACGTAAGAAAAAAAAAATTGAGTATTCGTTAAAAAAATATTGTATTTAAAAAAAATTACCCCCACCCCCCAAAAAACAACAATACTATCATAACTTTAATTAATTTTCGCTTTAGTTATGAATTTAAAAAAAAGATTTTTTTTTTAAAAGAAGATTCCTTACAATTTGCAAATGAGTTAGTTACGAAGAGTGGTAGTGGGGATAAAGTAAAATTAATGTAATTCCTTATTCCCGTCAAATGGCACAATAATGGATGATTTATTTCGGTTTCCATAAAATGATTTTGTTTGTTTCACCCTGTCGCAAAAATATTACTGAATTTCAAGAGGTTGAACAATCGACCATTCACAAGGTGGTGTGTTTGCTGTTCTGTTTACCTACGATGTATTTATTTAATGTATTATCTAATTAAGGGTGGGTAAAAGTGTTTATTCGATGGTGTGGGATAGTTTAGTCAAGTTAGCATAGCGCGGGGCGGCGGCGGCAGGCGGCACACGCTCTCTCTACGCTCACACCAACCACACTAAGTAAACATATCATAGCGTGCTTTAAGATCATGATTATCTAATAATTAGGCATGAAAAGTCCAAGACTGACGTTAATTACCAACAAACAACCGGTGAGTGACCATGATATGACTATGTATTAGAAAATAAGTTATTTTCTAATATATAGTCATTGTCATGGTCACTTCTTATTATAAGAAGGACAACATGGTTGAGGTTGTTGATATGCGCTTAAATGATTTTATGTAACGTTCAATTATTATTTATTCATTGTTTAGGCATAAGATTTTTTCTGAACAACGATTACCGACCGGACCGAGGAGGAGACAGCCTCTCAAGCTACCTTCCAGGATTCGTCACTCGTCCGTCCGTCACAGAAGTTGCCGGATGAATGCAAAATTAATGCACCCTGCCTGGACACTACTGGTACCCACAGATGCTATTTGATTTTGCAATGGAAAATTAAAAATTATTTGTTTAATTCATTTTGCGCAATATAAGCATTGTTGTGCATTGAGCAGCAAAAAGTTCAGTCCTCACTGGATGCAGGCAGGACGGTGAGGGTGGTGGTGACCTTGTGCCAGACTACAAGAGCTTGGAACTTAAGAGAACGTACGTCTGAAACTAATGAGAGAGAGAGAGAGAGGAGAGTCCAGGTGGAGAAGATTAATAATATGGTTTACATTTCAGTGCACATAATGCATATTGCATGTGTACGTGTGCATCTGCAAATGGGGAGGATAGGGTAGTAAGAGTGAGGAAGAAGCTGAAGCTTTACGACGAGAAAAGGGTAATTATTTCATGGCTGGGGTCGTAAAAAAAACAAGAGATGAAGAAGATTAGTTTTTACATGAAAATCAAACAAACACAAAAACGAAAGGGGCAGCCCAGCCAGCCGAGCCTCCCTTGTCATCTGCAAAGTGGGAAGAGAGAGAATGGGAGAGGGGAGATGTATGTATGAGGGGGGGTGAGGTAACTGTGTTTTGTCTTTTATGATTTACACCCCCATCCCGTGTTTAAGATCTACGGAAACAAAAAGAGAAAGGACGAGGAAGGAGGAGAGAGAGTTAGCTAGGTAGGTACAGATAATGATGAATAGAGAAGAAGAAGAAGAAACGATAGAAAAATTAGAAGCGATAGGGAGAGAAAAAGAAATAGGTCGAAAAGAAAGAGAAGTAGAAAGAAAGAAAGGATGAATGAAAGAAAGGAACAGATAGAGAAAATTAAGGACAAAAAGAATAAAAGAATAGTTTTACCAAGAAGTTCTGACATTAGAGATAGCGGGCAGCAGGAGGAGGGGGACACACAGAAAAGGAAAAATATTAAGACAAGAGACCGACCGTCACAAGATGTAAGAATGATACTACTATGAAATAAAGAAAATGGCTAAGATATATATATATATATATATATACATACAGACAGATGATGAGAGTTTGAAGAGAGGTGATAGTATATGGATTAGAGAGAATAAACAAAGAGGGTAGAGGAAGTATTGTATGAAACCCCTCCCATACTTCCTTATTTTTTATTTTTCTCTAACCTACCACCTACTACGGTTTTGCTCTCTTTTTTTCTCCTCCCCCTTCTCTATCTCTCTCTCTCTCTTACCCCGCTATTAGCCCGACAGACGTAGTTAAACTTGACAAGAAGAAAACAAAGATGGGGAGGTGGAGATGGAGTAGAGTACAAAAAAGGCTCAAGTGTAAACGAAGCGGAAGGTTCATAAAGGTTTTCTGATCAAAACAGATGATTTACGCTTGAAAGGATCTGACTTAATAAAAATTAGAAAAAAAAAAGATATACGTATATGTATATAAAAATGAAAATGATGCTCACACCACACAAGAGAAACGAACCAAAAAAAAGATATAGCAGAAAATCCGTAAAAATACACATCGTGTAATAATAAAATAAATATTTCTTTTTATTAAGGTTCCTGTGCATATTGCATAAGAGTACACACAGACATTTACACTAACACACACACTTGCATACAAATAAAATGATGCGCACAACACGGTGCAAATGTGGCATACAGACAGATAGACAGACAATTAAAAAAAAGCATATGTTATTAGTGCATGGTGGTGCACACATTCACTATAAATACATAAACAAGAAAAACAGACACACATTAGAAAAAAAGGATGTACGCATACTCATAAACATGACATACAAAGAAAAAAACCGCAATGCACATACAAGTTGGACACACAGAAGAAACTATACAAGAATAGACAGGAATATAAAAAGCAAATACAACCTCACCTGTCCAATATCAATTAACACATAGATATAGCAAATAATGCATAAAGAACATTAAAAAATAATACAATAATACTCTTATATTTATTGCTTATTATCAGAATGTACTATTTGGATAAAGATGCATATGGGCACCTAAAACAGAGATTTAAGAAAATAAAGGCTTTTAATTTGATACACAAATCAATTTTTTTTTCTAATAATTAATTCATTATAAAAATATTATCAGCTTAGTGATCAGGAAGTTGACTGAATGTAAAATACAGAGTAATGAAAATGAAGGCAGGTGGCTTTTGCATTGATAAAAAACTTTAGAAAGTTTTATATCATTTTAAAAGTATTAACACACATTTGTTTTTGTTTCAGGTTTTACAAGTTTGAATTTATAATGCAGTCAATGGCCAATGGTCAAAATAATATAAAACTTCATAAAGAAGGTGAAAGTAATGCATTCATCAGAAAAAAACAATGTGATTATCAAAAAGTTTCAGATAGAGCAGGACATTTAATTAGAGAGAAAAAAAGTGTACAGACTCCTAAGCTTGTTGAAAAATACATACAAAATAAATTGCATTGGAACTCTGGTTAAACAAGAAGATTTGCTGCAGCAGCCAATATTAATACTTGTATGATATAACAAGTGTCAAGCAAATATAAGGAAAGAAAAAGCAACCCTTCAAGCAACATTGTGAGAAAATGAGTGATAAAACTAGACATATCTTTCATGAGATAAATCAAATCATGTAAATAAATAATAAGAATGTTCACAGTTAAGAAAATGATTATAGTCAGAAAGGTGTGGACCAACAAAACAACTGTGCTTATGATGCCTCAAGTCCTACTGAAAGTAGGCTCCTGGCTCAAAGTCAAAATCTACAGGCCCTCTGACGGCCACAAGAAGATTTCCACTAGTTTTCATGCCCTCAGAAATCAAATTGAACCCATTGCTTTAAAAAAAGAAAATTTCAAGAATTACAATATAGTTTTCTAAAGGAATCACTAAGAAACATGCCAGGATTCGTAGATGAAAAGAAATAGGCTGAAAAAAGACCTGATCTTAATTCTTTGTTGTTCTTCTATCTAGTGCATTTTAGAGACAAAGGTATCTCTCAACTTTTTCCAATTAACCTACAAGAAAGCTACAGAAATAATGGCACACGATTTAAAAAAATATGAACTGCCTGTTATCAATTTGCATTAAGATTTAAAGCTTTAAACCGAACAAAAGTTGGTTGCATTGGATAGATAAGACAATGTGTAATTTGCTTGTTATTTACCTTTATTTTGTAACTAACAAATATAAGAAATGATGTGTAGTGTCTTATGAAGTTGTCAAAAAGATGGTGGTTTCATTACAAAATATTCTATGTGGTAGGTTATTAGGGTTTTCCATAATACATAATAAAAGAACTGGTTTTTAAGAATATATATTTACTGGTTAAGTATGATTAGAATGAGCTAGTTCTGAAAACCTGATGATTATACAATATTAAGTCATTAGTATCTTATATAACAATAAAATGTAAACTTTAAAGATAAATTCTTGTAGGAAAAATATAATGTAATTATATATATATAAATGTGAGTCTTTCAGCCAAGTTTTCTATTATGTCTTTCTTAGTTATTCATTTAATTCCTAGTTGGCTATTATAATAAGATGTAGGTATAATGATTTCAGAATCAGGTTAATAAATTAATATGAGCTGACAATTGGACAATCTTGTCTACTTGAGCTATACGGTTGTGCAAGAACAAGTATTGGGAGTTGAGGGATTAGGTTTAAGATGAAGAAGGAGGAGGGAGAAAGAAGAGAACAGAAAGGAGAAGAAGGGAGAATCATTGGAAGCTTACCATGATATAACATTCTTTCATTTATTCCTTATTTTTTACAAGGCATTAACAGATAAACAAAGGCTAATAGATTCTTTATCATTTTTTTGTGAATATTTGTTTTGCTGCTCTGCTTTCAAGTTGTTCCTGGTTGTGCAATTGTGTGTATAATTGTAGAAAGGTGTTTAACAGGTAAATCCCCAAACTGATATCAAATACAAGGCAATTCAGTCAGTGACAGACTTTGATCCAATCTTGGACATATTTACTTGGCCGAGCACCAAGTTAGGCACAAGGACATTTTATGTACCCATTATATCCCTGGGCTTTTGTAATCAGTGTTGTCCTTCACCTAAATGATTTACTCTCCCGATTTAACAAACCTCCTGAGACAGCTGAAAGTGAATGCAATGGTTTTGACAGGGATTTGAACTCATTTAATATGATTCCAGAGACCAAGCTTTTTCCACTGCTCCAAAACTGCTGCCCCAAACTCACTGCCCAATGCTCTTGATACAATGTTGGATGGTAAGAACTCTGCTACAAACTGAGTACTATTATAATGAAATGGTCATTTAGATAATTAACCAATCAAACCTAACACAACTAATGTACAAAACCTAATTAAAAGTAGTCATTGGCAAAGTTTGATTGAATCTAGGAAGAAACAGAAATGAGTCCATGCTTGAGAACTGCTTTGATATGGTAGGTTACAACAATATACTTATGCTTATCAGATACAGACCCAAACAAATGGATACAAAGATGAAGGATTCCATCTAACTTGCCAATTAAACCATGAACGGAGGAAGACCATAACTAACTAAATACACATCTCATTGATAAAGTATTTGATATATTTATTTTGATATTATATAACAACATGACTTATCATTTTCATAAGATGTACTTTTTTCTGAAAAAAATCATTTTATAAGAGAAACTTTCTCAAATACAATACTTATTTTTAAATAAATATTTCAGGTTCAAATAAAGGTACATATGACATCCCATTTACTAATTAAAAATGACATACTGATAAATGTACAGATACCCAGTAGAGATTCTCTCTGAAACAGGAATGCCAGGCAAAGAGCATTGGACAATGTTTTATAATAAAGCTCACATAAAACTCAGGCATTGTACTTAAATTCAGTACTTTAGTTCAACCGCATTAAACACTGATCATGGAAAGAATTAAAATTATACAGATTGTTTTGCTTTCAGACACACACACCATTTTTAAAGACATTCACAAACACATCTACAAAATAGTAACATGTACAAAAAACTTGGATATACATAAATTAATTAATAAGAAAATACATTATGACGTACAAAGATTCATAGATACATACATTAATCAACATAATATAGTGAGGCACGAATAGGACACTTAGATGCAAACAAACACAATACAAAGAAAGATGTCCATCTAAGAATTCTTTTTGCTGATTATTTTCCAAGAAAGGAAAGGAAAAGGAATTGGCAAGGTTACTATGGTGCTTATTAACTGAGAGATAATTCTACAGAGAATGGCAATATTGTTTGAGAATCAGGCGAGATCCCATAGATTGGGTCGGAGCTACAAGTCAATCGTGGTCGGCCAATTCCTGTTCCTCATTTCCTGGGCATTGTTCCTGGCGCTACCAACAGCCGATTGCGGCAGGAACTTCCAATCTCCAAACACACTGAAAATTGCTTCCTAGTTCTGTAAGTTCATTACCTTTCTAGACCACTTGAAATGGATAGAATGATTAGTTAAAGTTGAGGGCACAAGGGAGACATGAAGCAGGAGATGTTTGCTGAGTGTTTGGGAAAGTGTGAGAAGAAACCATCAGATTAGGAGAGAGGGAGGGAGAGAAAAAGCTGGAAATGGAGAGATGGGAGGAAAAGAGATGAGAAAAAAGGTTGGGAATCATTTTCTTCAAAAGCATTGTTCTTTTAAAAACTTTGAAACTACCCAAATAGTATATGATGTGAGGAATGGTCCATGGCTTAACAGTGAGAAGCTAGAATTTAAAATCACAATTACTTTGTTACATTCACTTTTATTAATAACTTTAGGGAAAACATATAGTAACTCATTTTTTAATGGCTATAGGCTATATAAATCCAATTTTGTTTTAAGAATTAGGAATAAAAAGGCTATATAAATCGAATGTTGTTTTAAGAATTAGGAATAAAAAGTCAGTAAAATTAAGAGGCAAACATTTATACACACAACAAAAAGAAAAAGGAAAAATATTAAAAAGAAAAATGAAAAAAGAAAACCGAAAGAAATTGAAAAAAAAAATGTAAGAAAAAGAAAGAACATCAGAAGAAAAAAAAACAGAAAAAACTCAGAGAGAAAAGGAAATATGTGAAGATTAGGGATGAAAAAGGATAGAAAAAGAGACGGTTTATGAGAAATTTAAAAGAAAAGGAAGAAATGGTAAAAAGAAAAAGCAAATGAGAAAATATTCAAAGAGAAAGAAATAAGAAAAATATTCTCTTAAAAACTACTTCAGTTAAATACAAGATTAAAAAATGAAATACTTTAAAAAGATTTACATCTCAGAAAAAGAAAAAAAAGAAAACAAAAAAACTGATCATAAACATCATATTTTTCCACTTTAATAATATGATCATATCTGAGAAATAAATTCATGACAATAACATACTATGCTTTTCATTCATTAAATAACTAATCATGTTTATGATTGTAGTAAAAAAATGAATGAAAACATTTTTCTTTTACTATTTTCACATAGATTATTACACTTTCACAACAGAGCTAAAAGGTTACATATGCTAAATAAAATATATGTATTGAACACTTCTTGATTAATAATAAACCGTAGTGTAGAAAACAGTGAGATATTCATATTAAGAGAGTCTTTCAGTCAACTTTTCGATTCTGCTCACTGGAAAATAGATATAAGTGAAACCTACTATTCCTCCTAAAATAGATTTCATCAAATGCTCAATTTAATATATAAAAAGGATTTGAATTCAATAATAAGTTTCGTACAGATACGGTAATTTTAAACTTTGTATATAACATGTATTTTGTGATTAAACATTTTATGTTTAGTTATATAAAGTTGATTTAGTTTGTTTCATATAAATTTAGCTTCAAAATTTGATGGTTTATTTTACTATTTTCAACAATATAATCTTGATTAATTTTCAATATTACTTTCTACTTCATAAAAAGAAAAAAGCTAATATAATAGTTAAATTAGCTTTGAATGAAACAGTTTAAGAACAGTATCATTAGTAAGTTGTCAACAAAAAAAAAAAAGATATTTATTAAAAATAATTGTTGTTTGCCTTATTTTACTATAAAGGTTGATAATTAATCAAACCAACCAACTAACTAAGCAATAATAAGTGAGAAACCAGAAGGATATAAGAGAAAACAGAAAAAGAACAAAATCTATAAAAAGATAAATAAGAGGATATATATGAGAAGATTATAGAATCATATAATTCTTAAAATATACATTATAAAGCTAGGTGATTTACCTGGTCAACATAAAGTGGCTATCATTGATGATTTAGATTTAAATAACCATTGGTTACCAACCTACATTCATTAGGTATATTATAATGTATTATAACTGTAAAATTAGGACAAGCATAAATTATTTGAGTATATCATAGACATGTTCATATATATATATATATATATATATATATATATATATATATGTTACAGCAAATATGTTTTAAAAAAGTGAGATGTTTGGAAACAATAATGTTGAGTCTAACTGAAAATTGACAATATTACCAAATGCCAATTTTTTTATTACTTTGAATCAAATGTAGAGTAACTGCACTTCATAATCTAACATCATCGAGTCTCATTTTTTCTTTCATAAATGAACGCAAATCTAACATTTGAAATTCGAACCTGTTTCATTTTAACTATCAACAAAATGTCATAATGACCAATTTTCTGATTCAGATGAATTTGGAAAGGCAGAGACAAAGATACACATTGATGATTATTAAATATCATAAGAGCAATCAGGAATTGCCTCATAGAGAGAACAAAATGGCATACAACAGTGGATTAGGGAAGAAGATTTTCATTGTATACATATATACATATTGAAATCAATTAGAGGAAAAATATGTGCTAAAAAACAAAGAAACAGAATTTAGATTTACATATTATTTGGTTTTGTTTTTTTACATATATTCTTTATTTTGTTTGAGTTATTTCATGATTTCTACATGAAAACATTTCTATATTTCCAATTTTTGCTAAAAAAAAAAAAAGTTTAACTCCTGTATTTATTTAACATTACTCTAGTAACAAAATAAAAAGAAAATCTGTTATGTTCATTATCCATTTTAAATGGCTGGTTTTAAGCCTATTTGAGTAATTTGGGCTCCACATCTCAAGAGGGTTCTATGTGAGAGTTACAGATTAGTTTGAGAAAATATACTAGACAAAATAAAAAAAACATCAATTTTGACATTTGGAGTAGGGCCCTATTAATCTATATTAGGATCTGTAATTTCAAGTCCCATTTCTAATCACGCACACACAAACCTATATATAATTCATGAATAACTTTTTGCCCCTATAAATAATTCCATCAAATATGAAACACACATATACAGATTATGGTCTTCATTTTTCAATTCCCAAAAAATCAAAGAGAGAAAACAACTCTAAATTAATCTTAATTATGATATTGTTTAGTTAGAAATTCACACATATTTATTATATATATATATATATATATTTATATATGTATAAATATATCCTATATAATGTGTGTGTATGCACATACTCAATCAGGAGTTTGGTAATAAAATATGCATAAGTTTAAACTACCATGAGCTGTTTTTGCTTGAATAAAAACAAAATACAATTATATTGAAAATGATTTGCATATCATTTTTCAGATCATTAAGTAATTCATATAGAACAGCTAAAATATAACAATATGGTAATAATAATACTAAGAATATGCATAATTTTATAGTCAAAGGCTTATTTTAAAAGTTCAAAATACCGAACACTTAGATAAAATATATTTTTTCGAATAGATAAATGAGACTAATTTGACAACAAAAACTCATGAGTGACATTTTAGAATAATAATGATATTAATAATTTCAATTGAATGTGAAATGTCAAATGGAAAGTGATACCTGTGGTAATAGGAGCATTCAGAAGCATTGTGAAAGCAACAATCAAAATCAATGGACAAGACAGGAGTAAATAGCAAAAGAAATATCTGCACTGCAACAAACTACAAACATTTAAAAAGAAAACCTTTGATGTCTAAAGTCCTGTGCAGACTTAATGCCACACTATTCTAACCAGTGAGCTAGGACTAGTACTATACAAATAAAAAACACACGAAGATGCACACACATACACACAAACAATAAACGATTGAAAAACACATGACTTAAAAAATCTTCGATGGCCACTATTGAAGTAAAATGAACTGAAATATGAAATAATAATTTTTTTTTTAAGTCGGATAGATAAGATCTGAAAACATATCTGTTGTTCCAGAGAGAAAGATAGTTTTTGTGTATATGTATGTATGTTTGTTTTTTTGTTGTAGGTCAAGATATTTCCGGATCGATTACAGAAGTACATATCTAGTTTTTGCTTCTGTATGAAGAAATATAAATATAAATCTGTAATGAAGTCAAGTATATTTTATCTTGCATTAATTATTTTCTAACATTTTTCTCTATTGGTAATAAAAAAAAAAAATCAGTAAATAGAGGTTTGGTGGCCGAATATTAAACCATTATGCTCATGCCGAATGGAAGAAATAAATAAAATTCTAGTTTCAAATTTTTCCATCTTACAATAATTACTCCAATAAGCGAAATTTTCTAAAAATAAGACTTTGGCATGAGATGACGCAGTCAAAAAGCAGTAAAACCCAACAAACAAATTTTAAAATCTCAAGTACTGGTAAAAAAAAAAAAAAAAGTATAGTCAAATTTTGATTCTAATTTATTTTAAAAGTTAAAGAAAATCCATGTGAACGACATACATACATTCTGTTTTAAATAGTGAAAATTTTGGTTGGCAAATTATAAGTTTAAACTTATCTTTTTTGGCTTAAAAAAAAAAGGAAAAAGGAAACTATGCAGCAGAGCAAATCACCTCATCCAGTCCTTTCAGATGACAACCCACTCTATTTTACATTAAAAAATGTAAATATTTGGATACAATTGTAAAACTAATGGCAGAAGAGAAGTGAGGCATGAAATCAAAAAGAAAAACTGTTGAGGGTGATAACAAAAAGGAAGTGGGGTATAACAAAACTGGAAATGAGTATAAATATTAAGACATTAGCAATTATGTATTTTGTATTATTTAGGATAGGCTTAACATTAAACTTACCACCTCTTTATTACTTTTTTTTATGTGGTGAGTGGTATTCTATATAACTTGGATTTTAAAAAACAAAGAAATATTTTTTTCTAGACCAAAAGCTTTTTAAATGAAAGAGTTCAATTCCCAGTAGGTTCTTAAATCTATTTTCATAAACATCTAAATCTTATTTTCCTTCTAGTTTCTACTTATTGATTGTAATAAAGTGATTTATGAGGTCTTCAATTTAGATTACCTGAAAATGACTTTAAATTTAGAGATAATGATAACTTATTATAAAAATAGCTTTTCACTCTTTAAATTAATAAAATTTAGTGAAAGAAAATATGATATAAAGCTTTAAATTAAATTTCATTGTTCAAAGAAATATTTTTGGGAGATAAGACTTTTATTGTAATTTAGTCAGTAAAATAATATAAAAATATTGAGTAAAAAAAATGGGTTTTTATTCAATTAGCTTCTTTTTTTTCTAAATAAATCTTGAGATTAAGAAAAATAATCAATCTTTAGATATTTATTTTTTCATTTTAATGACATTAAGTGATTTATCAAGAAAACTATTCCCAAAATACAGTACAATTTAAAAATGAACAGAACTAGGCAGAACTGTATGCAAACTCAATGTGCAGTTTAGTGCTTTGTTTATTTTACATTTACTTACTAAATATAATAGTCAGTAAGTAAAGAAAAGTAATAAAAGACTTTAGATAAACTAGACAACTTTGATAGTATTATAGGAACAAAATATCTCTAAAGCTTTAGTCTCTATTTATTTATGAAAATAAAAGGAAAACTTGAATAATTTAATTTCACAAAACATAAGTATAAGAAAAACGTTTACATACAATATTGGTTATTAGTTTCTGGAATTAAATGACCATAAAGTTAATAATTAGTTAAACAAAACAACCTAACCAAACTCGCTTAAAAATTTGCTCAGAATCGAATCATTGTTTTCTATTGATCAGCATCCTATAAAATATTTATTGATAAAAATCAAAAACACTTGATTGAATTTTACTTGGTGAAAAATTTACTTTATATGAAAAATGATCAGCAAAGAAACTACTCTCGTTATTCTTTAATATACCAATGCTGTCAGAAAATGGTAGCAAAATTACTTAGAGCCTGTAATTAATTAAGATATTGCAGCTGTAACGACATGTAATTAATTAGTACCAATAACTTCAAAAGAATACTTACTGTTTATTATCATTTTAAGAATATAAAATACATAACATAAATAAATGATTATTCACAAATATGCAAATACTATAAAAAAAACAATGTTGCTATTTGTTAATACTCAACAACAGCATATATGAAACGTCATACAATGTCGGATTATGATTCAACAGCATACCCATACTGTTAAAAATGACAACAATATTGGTAACTGCTTTAAAATATATTGTATGTAACTGTGATGTTACATATCGAACATTTTTTACTAGAAATTCCACTCTGGCAAAAGAAAGATAACAATGCTGCTTACTGTATGCTCTTAGTTATGAATATATTGAATATATCTTTGATACCACAAACATGATTTTCCATTAGTTTTTTAAAAAAGTTGATTACTAAAAGTTAATCAAAATTCAATTTTGTAGTACATAGGCATTTTTTCACAAGATATAATAATGCAATAGTAAATAAGCATGTGTTTAAACATGTTATGGCACCTCATACGGATAGAAAAATTAAATCAAGCACACAGCCAATTTGTTCAATGTTTCTTGCTAATGTTAGCAATTTAACTATAATTTACAATAAAAAATGCCAATGATTAAAGAATCTACAGCTATCCTCTTTACAAGTTGGAAAAGTCCATTATATACAAAGTAATTGAGCGGAGAAGTGTAAGATTTTACACTTAGGTAAAAAACACAGTGGTAATTTCTATAGGAGTACATTTACTGGCGTGAACTGACAAATTAGCAGAAATATAATATAGGTTTTTAAAGGAAAAGGTTTTATCACACTCTTGACATATTTTCCCATAGTAGACACAAACACTAAAGGGAGAGATTAATGTTTCAGATGGAATATGTATAATTATCAAACCAAATGAATAATATGTGTAAAATGCACCAAAAGATGCCTCAACATTTTCTTAAAAAATCCCCATCCCATTGCATTTTACACATATCATTCATTTGGTTAGATTATTATACATACATATCTTTATCTCAATCTTTTTTTTTTCTTCAAATAATCCAAAAGATTCAACTCGTAAAAAATATCCCTCATTAACTTAATATATATATAAAACTCTCTGCATACACACAGAGGTCTGTCTCAATTACAAATAACAAAAATATAACACACACATTCATGCTCACAAAATTTCCCCCCAAAACTGTTTCTTCGGTTTATTTGTTTCTTCAAAGTATATATGTTGTTGACAGCTTGGAACCTTGGCTCAGTGGTAGGATACTGGACTGATGAGAATTCGGTCGGTGTTCGATCCTGAC
>JAYKTE010087724.1:0-10000 GCA_036873565.1 Xipholeptos notoides
TTTTTTTTTTTTTTTTTCTTCCGTCCACGCATTTTTTTTTATTTTTGTTTGTTTGTGTGAGGGTGTTTGTTGTTATTAGTCTTTTGATTGATACATGGTTTAGTGTAGCTGTCTTCTTGATTTCGAGTTTGACCCCCTTTTTTATTTCATGTTTCTCTTTGGGTTTTTGGTGTTTTTTTGTTGTTGTTTTTTTTGGGGGGGTTCTTTTCTTATTTTCAATAATTTGTATTTGCAGGTGACTCTTCAGCGGTTACTAATTCACTAAATCTACATTCGGCATTACACCACAATAGATTGTAGGAGGACTATTAAGCAGTTCGTACGATATTTGTTTTACTGGACGTACCTAAAGAAGGGGAAAAATGTACTTATTATCTAATAGGTGTTGAAAGAAGTATAAGATAGATTAATAAAAATTGCAAGTCCGTTTATCTTTCACACTTTTTTCCTTTTTTCTTTATTTCTTTTTTTATTGTTTTTATTTTGTTTATTCTTTTTCTTTTTTCTTTCTTTTTTCTTTTTTCTTTCTTTTTTCTTTTTTCTTTCTTTCTTTTTTCTTTTCTTTTCTTTTTTCTTTTCTTTTTCTTTTTCTTTTTTCTTTTATCTTTTTTCTTTTTTCTTTACTTTTTTCCTCTCTTTTTTTTTCTTTTCTTTTTCTTTTTTTTCTTTTTTCTTTTTCTTTTTCTTTTATTTTTTCTTTCTTTTTTCTTTTATTTTTTCTTTTATTTTTTTATTTTTTTTTTAACATCGAGTGCACCGATTGGCCACTGAGTCTTTACGTTTTTTTTTTTTTACTTTACCTGATAAAAAGGGGATTTTTGTCCGAAAATATCATTTAATGCCGTCGTCCTCCGTAATTTTCGGCAATCCAAACCAATGTGTTGAGAGTTGCACTGAATGACACTCAAAGGAAATACTTTTCTCTTTCAATCAATCGAGCAAGTCGAACTGATACGAGGGGTGGGCGCACAGAAAAAGAAAAAGAAAAACATAATCGGATTTTACAAGTGAAAAAAGAGGAAAGAAATGAACGACAATAATCTTTCATTTTTCAGTGTATTGTGTGTATTGTACACAGGTATTGTACACAAGTTGGTCAGCAAGGTTGGAGCAGTGGAAAACACTCGGTCTCTGGAATCGTATTACACTAGTTCAAATCCCTGTCAAAAACCGCTGCATTCACTTTCAGCTGTCTCGGGCAGATGAGGCTCGTTCACTCAGGAGAGTAATTCATCTAGGTGAAGGGCAACACTGATTACAAAAGCCCAGTATGAGCACATAAAATAGCCTTGTGCCTAACTTGGGTTGGTGCTCGACCAAGTAAATATAATATTGTACACTTATCAAAATTTAGTAATAAAAACAATAATTGAGAGCAGTTAATATTGTCACAGTGAATTTGCTACCCATCTAGTCAAAACTTGTGGATTAAGATAAAAATACGAATTAATTAATGTAACCAAGTTTTGCTTGGAAAAACTTTTCTTTTTTTTTCTTTTTATCTCTGTTTCCTGGTAACATGGCTTAATCTTTAAAACCCTGAAAGGCCGATATAACGGCCCTAATGACCCATGCGAAAAAGACTACACGGCCGATATTTTGGCCCTACATGGTCCTGTACGGCTCTGATTGGCTTGTTGATAATTTTGCTTAGTCAGAGTCCCAAGGGTTTATAGAACGGCTATGATTGGCTAGTTGGTAATTTTGCTAAGTCAGGGTCCAAAGGGTTTATAGAACGGCTCTGATTGGCTTGTTGATAATTTTGCTAAGACAGGGTCCAAAGGGTTAAAAACTAGGTTTACCTCAAAAATGTTGCATCAGGCAAGAGTGAGAATACTTTAGAGATGAAGATTGCATTAACATATTTTAGAAGAATGGGCCAAGCTGCAAACTCATTTATAATCGTACACGGAGGTTTATGGCTTGAGAACATGTTTATCACTCTGATCGCTCTTGGGGATTTTCTAATATCAAGTGAAGATCTCCAGAATTCAATTTTGCCATATGTTTTTCTGAACAGTTAATCTATTTAGGCATAGCATGGGGAACATTTTAATATACGACGTATCGATTTCTTTTTAGAAAATACAGTGCATTTAAAAAGTTAATGTGAACCTACAACTTTAAAACAAGGACCATATTTTGTGTTCTAAATCTCGACAACAAAATTGTTTGCATAGTCAGTTTATTGCGAAGCATTGTCTGTGTGTTGATTTAGGAAAAGCAAGACCCAAAGTCGCATAAACTATTGAAAATGACAACAAAGTTCGTGAATCCAAAGGTCAAATCGGAGTTTCATATTTTCGAAAACTTGATGAATTTTCTGGTGGCAATAGGGTTTATTAAGGATTGAACTCGTATCCGTGTCTTCAACTTGATGTCGAATATTTTCACGTATGTCTTGCAAAGTTGGTGGTTCCACCCGATAAACTTTTCAACAATTTTCTGCTTTCAAAAAACTACGCTTTAGAAATAAGATAAATCTAGGAATTATAAAAAAAAATAACCATAAACATAAGAACAAATGATCATCAAAGCTGGGGAATACTTATAATGGTAGTCTAAAATGGTCCGATGATTTATACGGGGATGGAACTACTGTATAGACTCGTATAACGCACAGCTTTCGAATAACTTATTTGGAGCTAATTTTGCAGGGTTCGTATCATTCACTTGATATTAAAAGTATCGTATGTACAACTGGCTAAGGCTTCTACATTGAATAATCCATTTTGGTAAAATGCATGTGTATTTAGAATATCCATGGCGTATCATCTAAAATGTTATTTTACACGATACACGAGTATTTAGGGTAATTATGCACATTTTTAGTGTTAAATTGTTTTCAAATGGAGAATCGCGGTGCCGCTCACAGGATTGTAATTCAATTTCATGTAAAGCATTTAATACCTGTAAATATTGCCGAGAATTAAAATGACCCATTTATACAGTAGATACCGGAAAGTCTCTATCACTCTAGATTTTTCATTCTGTGACCTACACTAAGGGCAGAAGGAAAAAAAAGTAAACAAATGCCAATAAAACCCCTGAACATCATACTATACACAGAATGACAAATCTAGAGTGATATAGACCTTTCGGTTCACAACCTATAGGATAGAAGGAAAAAAGAACCAAACGGATGCCAATGCTCCTCCGAACATCATACTATAGGCTTCGGATCCAAATGTTTATATCACACTAAATTTTTCATTCTGTGTCCTACACTTGGGATAGAAGAACAAAAAAAAGAGGCAAACAGGTGCCAATACTCCCCTGAACGCCTTATCGTTTTCCCCAAACAAAGATGTTGGGCATTTGTGAGAATGTATCCATAACATCACAATCTTTAATAAAACCACCATTGATGGTGGCAGTCAATATTGTCGCAGTAAATAAAAAGCCGAATTGTAATTGATCACATTTTGAGACAAAGCTAGTCAAAATTTCAGCGTCCAATTTTTTTATTAAGATTGAAATAGCGAATTGATAAATGCAACCAAATTTCGCTTAAGAAAACTGACGAAATAATTTATTATGATTTTATACAGAATATTGTTTTAAATTACAAATCTCCTGTCTATTACATTCTGCTACCTCTCTTCCACTTCTCTCTTCTTTATATATACTCTTGTTCACCCAGTTGTGGTAACTCAATCAGAAAAAAATATTACAAGAATTATTTACATACATTCCTGTCACAGTTATTTCTAAACAGATTTCAGCAAATAAACTTTGCCCCATTTTAATTTTTTTAAATCTATCTAAAACAAAGATCTCCAAACAAACTTTAACCTATTAATATTTTACAATTTGACTATTAATACTAGTGGGATAATTAGTGATAACTTTTTACAAACTTTTGCAAAATAATGTTCTTTCTTTTTTGTTTGGCAGCATGGGTAATAAACGCTATGAACTTTTACCTTTTTTTGTTTTTGTTTTTTGGGGTTTTTGGGGTTTTTTTGTTTTTTATGAATAATTTTCTCTGTTCTCATCGGCCATTTTTTTCTGTTTTAGTGTAGAATATTTCGTTTAGTAGATTTTCACGAGATTTTTAATGTGTCTATGTTTTTCTCGTATATTCTATGTGTGAATATAATTATTTTTTTGTATGTGTGAATGCATTCTTTATCGCGCTCTTCTCAATGATATTGTATGGAATCATTCGTTTGCAAGGCGGGTTCGATCTTGATTTCAGCCTTCACCATTGTAGGCAATTATCACAACTTGGAATATTGCCAACGGTGAATCGTGAGGAAAACATTGGGGAAAAAATCTTACAAATAGAAGAAGACATATTTTATCACTTAGTCTGTTAGGTTTTTGGTTTGGGGGACTTTTTTGTTTTTATTCTATTTTCAAGCTTTCTAACTCATACCCTTTTCACGCGCCCAATTTACGAAAGATCTTAACGTACTATTACATGTGCTCATTTTCTCACCTGAAGCTACCCAACGTACAGAGTCCGACTATTCAGACTCTCTACTTCTTATTAAAGAATACAAAACCGACGTGCAAATATTTAACTTACTGTTTTCTGGCTACTAATTTCCTGTCGTAGAATTTTGCTTGTGGAGTTCTCACCTTAAGCAAATCCATCATATATATATTTACTTCGTCGAGCACCAACCCAAGTTAGGCACAAGGCCAACAAATCCACGAGAAAACCAATAGAACATGTGTGAATCTCAAAACGAATTATTAAAGAATAAAAAAACAGAAACAGATATTAATGTTTAACTAGGTTTCACAGTCTTTAGTGTTCATAGATATATATATTAAACTGTAGAGTAAGTTTGCCTATATTTATAGCTAAAGTGCTCAATATCAGTGATACAGCATGTGTAGTAGATAAGCGTAGACACGGAGTCAACGGCCTTCGGTGACTGTCAGTTTCTAGCCTGCGTGGTCGTTTTTGGTAAACGTTAGTTTTTGTACACACATAGTTTTTGGGATAACACATTATGCACTATTGTCAGGACCGAAGAAAAGTTCTCTTATATCCGAGTTTCTCTTATATCCGTTTCTAATTTGTATATAAATTAGACACAGGCTCTGATTTTGGTTTCTCTTATATCCTGGTCTTTTATATCCGGGTTGCACTGTAGTTGGATTTGTTTTTCTTATTCTGGTTTTAGGAGGTGGTGTTATTTATACAAATCAATTCTAGACGTTTGCCAACCAATTATCATATGTCTGGATTTTGGTGGTCGAGCGATAATGCAAGTGGAATCGTAATACGTGAGTTCAAATCCCATTCGGTCCATTATGTTTCTTTTCAGTTTGGGGGGAAATCGATTTGGCCAAGTGGATAGGCAGTCGGACTTCAGAATCGTAGTGCGCAGGTTCGAATTCTAGTCGTTCCATTTGCGTTCATATTCGGACAAATACCCCTCAAAATATGGGTTAAATAGTGCAAATTTTGTTATTTAAAAAAAAAACTAAGTGAGGACAAAACTAAAGTTTACCAAAAGTGATTGTACTCGGCATTAAATGACCTAAAATGGTTGATATGCCGTAAAACAAAAACAAGACTTTCATTCTGCTCATGTTAGGAAAAGTGTAAATCCGCCTTAGTCCGCCTTGCAATGGGTTAAATTGTTCAACAAGCTGTTAACAAAAAAAACTTATAAAAACATAAAAGATCAAAAGTTTTAACAGTTCAAAGTAATTGTTCTCGGCTTAATTAACCGTAAAGGTTAATATACCGTTGAAAAAAAAGAATGGTGGGGTTGTCAGGTGAACGTAGAACGGACCAAGTATTAAACTAAAGCATTTATTTTCTCTTTGGTTCTACTTTCCATTGCTTACTTTCAACATCTTTTGTGAATACTAGGTAACATCTAAGAAAATCAAGTTATGGCTGACACCCGATTAAGCCATTTAACTCGAGATGCAGATAGAAACGGGATTTCCTACCGGATTTAAACTATTAGATTAACGCCTGAGTTTAAAATCCTTATTTCCAAATGCTAATGACTTTTTATTTTAATTTTCTTGAATAAGCAAAGGCTGTCTTTGAAGTAATGTTCTATTCATTTCGAAAACACGGATTTTCAAATGTCAGATCATTTAGAAGCAGGGGCGGACTGAGAGTATTACGGTCCCTCAGACGCAAAATGCAATGGGGACCCTTTCCCAATTTCTTGCAGTCAGTGGCAGACTGAGAGTATTACGGGCCCTCAGACACAATATGCACTATTTAACCCATAGCTGGAGGGAGTGTGTGGATTCATACCGTTCCCCAATGATATTTATTAGTCCGCAAACGGAACGACTGGGTTTGAACTCGCGTACAACGATTCCGACTGCCTATCCACTGGGCCAAATCGACTTCTCCCGCCCCCTCTTCCGTTTAGAAAACTTGTAATTGCTATTGTTATATCTTCATGTTGACTATCTAAAAATGTTATACTATTAGGCTTTTTTGGGTTTTTTTCTTTTTTCTTTTGTTTTTCTGTTTTCTTAATTTTGGTGTTTATTATCTTGATGATGATGGTTGTTGTTGCTGCTGCTGTTGCTGTTGCTGCTGTTGCTGCTGCTGCTGCTGTTGTTGTTGTTGTTGTTGTTGTTTCTGTTCAATGACAATGGTAAATCAATCAATTAACAGACAGACAAATAAATCAATTTAACATTGGTATTGATCTCTGACTCAGTGGTTGGTTGGTTGGTTGGTTGGTTGGTTGGTTGGTTGGTTGGTTGGTTGGTTGGTTGGATGGTTGGTTAGTAGGTTGGTGTTGTCAATTAGTATCATCAATGGGGAGAGGGAAGGGATGCGAGATGGTTTTAAAGGGGAGAGAGGGAAAGATGGTGTGGGCCTATTTAAAAAGAAAAGATGTCTGTCTAGACACACATAAGGTCCAAGGCATGCGAATGTGAATGTGTTATAAAGGGGGGAAGGGGGAGATAAACAGACAGAGAGAAAGGAAGAAAAAATCAAAAAGAAAGAAAGGAAAAGAGAAAGAAAGAAGGAAGGGAGGAAGTACAAAAGAAAGAAAGAAAGAAAGAAAGAAAGAAAGAAACGAAGGAAGAACAGAAGACCAAAAGTAAGAAGGAAAGAAAGGAAGAAGGAAAGAAAAAAATAATGAAAGAAAAAAGAAAGAAAGAAAATTAAAAAGAAGGAAGGACTGAAAGAACTAAAAGAAGGAAAGAAAGAAAGAAAGAAAGGAAAGAAGGAAGAACAGAAAACAAAAAGGAAGAAGGAAAGAAAGAAAGAAAGAAAGAAAGAAAGAAAGAATGAAAGGAAAGAAGGAAGAACAGAAAACAAAAAGGAAGAAGGAAAGAAAGAAAGAAAGAAAGAAGGACGGAAAGAAGGAAAAACAGAAGGAAGGGGGAAGGAGGGAAGGAAGGAAGATAATAGAAGGAAATAATAGCCAGAAATATTAATAAATACAAAATAACTCTCCTCTTTCGTCTAAATTGAAATCGTTTTATTTTCAAGACAATTTTCTCCAATTTAATGCAAATGTAACGGAAACAAAATTAAGAATGAAATCTAGTTTAGAATGTTTTTCCTGTTGACTGTCATTATTAAAATTATCTATCATCTCTAATACATTTCATTTGTAAAGTGGATTCTTGTAGCAATGAATTATATCTAGGACTGTGACAATATGCTTTTATTAAAGAATATTCTGGTCACAGTCCTACTCGTTACTTGACTATTTTGCAAATTTACTATTTCTCTTAATTCTCAAGTTATTAGTAGGACTATGACAAAATGCTTTTATTAAAGAATATTCTGGTCACAGTCCTACTCGTTACTTGACTATTTTGCGATTTTACCATTTCTTTTAATTCTGTAGTTATAACTAACATCAATAAAATGTGACAAGAATATTCTTCAATAAAATATTATTGTCACAGCCGTAATTATAACTTTTACATCTCAGTTTTGCTTTTTTTTTATCTATTTACCCCGAATAATAAACATTGAATGCTCAACGTTTCTCTATAAAAAAAATATTAAGCACAACTCGCAGTTTTTCATTCCAGGCATGGACCCTAAACAACATGCGGCCGGGTCACCTACCGAGGATGTCTGCTGAAGATAAGGCCCGAAACCTCTCGTGACGTGGTTTTTCAGCACTGAAGACATATCTGTAGGTTGGCACCAGTAGGTCGAAAGAAAATCAATCTTACATATAAGTTTAGATTAGATAATGAGAATAGTACCAATAGCAAGTCAAAACAGCATTGTATTCATACATAATAATTTCATTTTAATGGACACCATTAAAAAATTTGAGACGAAAAATTCTATTTTGCATGTTAATTTTATGGGTGTGTTTCACTTAACTATATTTTATGGGGAAGTCGATTTGACCTAGTGGATAGGCAGTCGGACTTCGGAATTGTAGTACGCAAGTTCAAATCCCAGTCTTTCCGTTTGCGTTCATATTTCGACTAATATCCATTAGAAAAGGTATGAATCCCATATTCCCTCCAGAATAGTGCCTATTATGTTATTAAAACAAAACTAAGTATGGACAAAAACTAACGTTTACCAAAGATAATTGTTCTGGGCATTACATGACCTAAAAATGGTTGATATTATATTTACTTGTCGAGCACCAACCTAAGTTAGGCACAAGGCCATTTGTATGTGCTCATTATATCCCCTGGCTTTTTTAATCAGTGTTGCCCCTCACCTAGATGAATTACTCTCCCAAGTTAACTAGCCTCATCTGCCCGAGACAGCTGAAAGTGAATGTAGTGGCTTTTTGAATCAGATTCGAACTCGTGTAATACGATTCCATAGTCCGAGCTTTTTACACTGCTCCAACCTCGCTGCCCAACTTGATATTATATTTACTTGGCCGGGCACCAACCCAAGTTAGGCACAAGGCCATTTTATGTGCTCATTATATCACTGGGCTTTTGTAATCAGTGTAGATGAGTTGCTCTCGCGGGTTAATGAGCCTCATCTACCCGAGACAATTGAAAGTGAATGCAATGGATTTGACTAGAATTTGAAAAAGGTCGATATGCCGTAAAACCCAAACAAATTACATTTAATTTCGGCATTATTTTCATTTTGCGAACGAAAAGCTTTATTTTAGACGTTGTTATTTTGGAAGCTGATTTTATGAAATTTGACCGAGTGGATAGGCAGTCCGACTTCGGAATGGTAGTACGCGAGTTCGAATCCCAGTCCTTCCGTTTAAGTTCATATTCAGATTAATACCCTTAGAAAAGGTATGAATCCCCTCCAACTATGGGTTGAACAGTGCATACTGTGTTATTCAAAAAACTAAGTGTGGACAAAAAATAACGTTTATAAAAAATGATTGTTTTTGGCATTAAATGACATAAAACGGTTGATATGAATTAAATAGTGCATATTGTGATATTCAAAAAAGTAAGTGTGGACAAAAACTAATGTTTACCAAAGATAATTGTTACTGGCATTAAAATGACATGAAAAAGGTTCATATTCCGTAAAACACAAACAAACAAATTTACATTTTATTTCGGCACTATTTTCCTTTTTCCAAACGAAAAGCTTTATTTTAGACGTTATTATTTTAGAAGCTGATTTTATGAAGTTTGACCTACATCAGCATAAAAAATAAACAAAGCTATAAACAGTTTTAAAAATCTCTGTTTAAAATCTTTCTTCTTTGTCGCTCTTATCTTTTCTTTGAATCATAAAATTCTCATAGAAAGCAATTAAGCTTCTATTCTGAAAACGTGATTTGCTTTTACGAACCAGTCGTAAATTATTCACACCTGTTTATATGGATAGAAAAGAAAGAAACACACAAAGGTATACGAGCGAACATTTAATAAAATTATCAAGTTTTATCCTCTTAACAAATGAAAGAATTAAATTGTTAGGTAATCTATGAAGAATAATTTTTAAACAAAAGACAGACATTTAATAGCGATTCGAGACTGAAAGAACAAAGACGTTGTTTTGCGAATGATAAATCGAACAATGTCATCGTGTAACACTGAAGAAATGGCTTAACTGTAATATTAAAAAGGGTCCGAG
>JAYKTE010087834.1:0-14062 GCA_036873565.1 Xipholeptos notoides
GAGTTTTGTAAATTGTTTCATTTTTTAATGTTAATATACAAGTCAAAACTTATAATATTTTATTCAAACATCTATAGGTTAGTAACAAAATAATTACTATTGAAAATATCATTTTGTGTATTTTACATGGGTTCTGGTATTTTCAATTATTTAACTACAATCTCTTTTCATTACTTCCCAATGAATCTCCACTTCAATTGAGTTACATCCAAATTCCAATTTTTTAGATATAGCTATGCAATTGTTTTAAGTGCTAAAAATGGATTATTGAAAATTGACCAACTTCATCCATAGTGGTTTTTCAGAATCCTTGAGATGGGGCTAGATCATTCATACATCTAGTCTTCAAACTATTTAAAAAATAAAAAAAAACGAACGGAAGAACTTGAATTTTATAGAATAAATGCTTGTTGGTCAGGATAATCATGCAAATGCATTCCTTCTCCTTTCTGGCTGCCTGACATGATTTTTTGGATCGATCTCTAGGGGTTTAGTCCCTCCCCCCTCCTCGAACTCTTCTTTGCTGCTATTTTATGTCAAAACCCAAGAAACCTAAAGAAATGCTTTGTCATTAATTCATTTACGCACACACACAGGGGAGGTCAACTTGGGACAGTAATGGGTAGGCAGTCGGACTTTGGAAGCCTAATAACATGAGTTTGAATCCCAGTCGTTACGTTTACATTCACATTTGGATTAATACCCCTTCGGAAAGGTATGAATCCCCACTTTTGCTCCAGCTATGGATTGAATAGTGCACAGTCAGAAAACCATAAGTGGGCAAAAAAGAACGTTTATTGAAAAAATTATAGTTCTCGGTATTAAATGACCTAAAAGAAAGGTTGATATGTGTTCGGGGGTTAGTTAACACCCCTATTATCCATGGGTATGATAGACTCGTTTGGCACTATGTTAACCAGGCATTTTTGCCTCAAAGCAGAGAGTACAAACAGGCATAGTTTAACCGCTCGCAGTGAATAACAGGACTCTCCTCCACCTTAATATTGTGACCCCTTAAGCAGGAATACAACAATATGCAGTAAAAACACACACACACACACTTTATTAGTAAGCATTAATAGATTCCACATGTATTTAACTTTGAAACTACTTTCAATCGGGGAGGGAGATGTACATCTATAATTTGGCCCAGTGGATAGGCAGTCAGGGTTTGGAATCGTAGTACGCAAGTTCGAATCCCAGTCGTTCCGTTTGCATCATATTCGGACTAATACTCTTGGGAAACGGTATGAATCCCTACATTCCCTCCAGCTATGAGTTAAATAGCGCATACCGTGTGATTAAAAAAAAAAAACTAAGCATGGGCAAAAACTAACGTCTACTAGAAATGATTGTTTTCAGCATTAAATGACCTAAAATGGTTGATATGTCGTGAAACACAAGCAAGCAAAACTATAAGCATGGAGCAGCAAGTGCTGGGGTGGGGGCGGCTGCCAGTCAGTCCTCAGCAACAACAACAGTCAGTCCAACCAAACAATACTAATTTCTAAAAGTTCTGTCTATGAATAAATTAAAAAATAAATGTTTTAAATTAGCTATGATGTTCATTGGAAAAAATGAGTATTCTATCTAAGATAATGGAGAAAAGTTTAGGTTTTATCTTTGACCATATTCCAGTAAGTGATTAGTAGGGCTTTGACAAGATTCTTTCAAGGAATATTCTTGTCATTACTTGACTGTTTTGCAATTTTACCATTTCTTTTAATTCTGTACTTATTAGTAGGGCTGTGACAATATGCTTCTATTAAGGAATATTCTTGTCATTACTTGATTATTTTGTGATTTTACCATTTCTTTTAATTCTGTGGTAATTTTTAGGGCTCCTACAAATAACTACTGAATGAAAAGAAATGGTACAATTGCAAAATAGTCAAGTAATGACAAGAATATTCTTTAATAAAAGCATATTGTCACAACCCTGGGGATTATTAGGGAGGGGGAGCTGGGTGGGTGGGTGTCCAAATGTTTTTTGCAGTGCAGAAGTCAGTGCCAGCCTCTTTGCATCACTGCATCGCATCCATGCAATCATGCCATCCATCAACCTAATGTCTGAGTCAACACCACCTAAAACGCATACAAAAAAATATCAATCTTTTTTCCCTATTCAAACAAAAGCTTGTGTCTATGTGTGTTTTGGATTTGTTTGTTTGTGTTTTACGGCATATCAACCTTTTTTACAAGTTTGAGAATACCAAAGACAAAAAAAAGAGCATTTATGTATATCTCTAGTGTAGTAAAAAATGTTGTTTGTTTGTGTTTTGGGGCATATCAGCCTTTTTAGGTCGTTTAATGCCGAGAAGAATTATTTTTTGGTAAACGTCCACACATAGTTTCCTGCACTATTTAATCTATAGCTGGAGGGAATACTGCTTTGAAGCTTGCAGACAATTTTCACCAATGAGTTGTCTCTAATTGAGTTTTCATCAGCTGATATTGTCAGAAGAAAAACAATATTTCTCTTGTAAAATTAATTATATTGTGTGTTTGTTTGTCATGGATAAAACTATTTTTCATTCTTTTTTTCTTTCTTTTTTTTTCTTTCTTTCTTTTTGTCTTTTCTTTGGTGTACATCATTCTGTTCTCTATTTTCAGAAAAATCCTCGGTTGAAAGCCAAGGTGGGGGTAGGAAAATTAATTTTTCATATTATTTCATATTTTAATACGTGACAGTTTTTTTGTTTTGTTTTTCTTTCTTTTTTTCATGCGAAAATATTTTTTTGTTTTTTTTCAATTGAAAAGTTATTCTTTAAAAAGAAAATACTTATTTTATAAATTAATTAAAAAGAACGACAATCATTACATTTTCAATGTTTAGACATTTGTGTGACAATATTCTTTTATTAAAGAATATTCTTGTCGTTATTTAACTATTTTGCAATTTTATCATTTCTTATAATTAGGGCCTGTGGTGTGTGACAATATGCTTTTATTAAAGAAAATTCATTACTTGAGTATTTTACTATTTTACCATTTCTCTTAATTCTGTAGTTAGTAGGGGCCCTCACGCAGAATTAAAAGAAATGGTAAAATCGAAAAAACAGTAAAAGAATGTTGTCACTGTATTAATCATGTCCTTTATCGAGTTATCATTTGTGGGCATTTGAGAAATTGATAGAAAGGAAGATTGTTGTGCGCCAATCTTTCATTGCCAAGAAGCTTAAGCTCGCCAGCTTGCTTGCTGACTTGTTGACTAAACTTTTTTTAAATCACTCAGTTCAGTCAGTGGTAGTGGAGTGGAGTTGGAGTGGTACTACTACTGGAGTGGACTACTTGGACTACTGGAACTGGACTGGAGTGGGAGGAGTGCTAATGGAGTGCTCTTTTTCTGCTTGTTTTAATCCTTAATCAAACAAAAATATTATATTTATAATATTTAATTTTAAGTTAAAATTTTTAACTAATTCTAAAATTAATTCTTCATTTCAATTTTGCAACACAAAACATTACAATCCCAATTAAATAAATAACCGTCTCGACACCACGAGATGACTTGAATATTCCCTTCTTGCTTTCCATAATTTTAATTTTAAAAACGATTTGTAAAAAATAAAGATAAGTGAATCGCAATTTTTTTTTCCAAACAATTTCTTTTAATGAAAAACAAATTTTGCTTTCTAAGAAAAAACAAACACGGTGTGAATTTAATTTTTAATTCTGATAATTATTAACCATTAAAAACTCTTTTCTTGCTGTAATGTCTGTATAAGTGTGCGGTTGCTGCGGTTGGTCTGCATTTCTTTGAAAATCAAGTTATTTTTTCTTTTTCTTTTTCTTTTCTTTTTCATTAACCTTTTTGCTTTTTGCTAACTCCGAAAATTAACCCAAAAGTATTTTGTTTGACATTTTATTTAACCAAATAAAAACGAAATTGTTTTTTAGAATCCTTAAATTTATTTTGCTGTCATCCTCATCTTTATATTTGATAAATTTACTGTCCTGAGGCTTGATACTTTGTATGCGGACTATAGTCCTCATCTTTATATTTGATAAGTTTACTGTCCTTGAGATGAGGCTTGATACTTTGTATATTTATTATGCGGACTATAGTCCTCATCTTTATATTTGTTAAAAATACTGGTTTTGGGGGTGACAGGGGATCTCCCTTGTCTTGCCTTGACCTCCTCATTTTTATATTTAATTCACTGTTTCGGCCAGTTTATTCTTTGGTGACCTTCTTCAGATTGTCTGTCCATGGTCACAATCAAAAGAAATGTGCATTCATTTTTTTTTGGGGAATCGATGAAAATTCAGATATTATTTTGACAGGACAATAATAGTTTTGATTGTGACCATACCATGCATGAACAGAAAACCTGAAGAAGGTCACCAAAGGATGAACTGGCCGAAACTTAGTGAATTTAAGATGTGGACTAGTTCGCATAAAGTATAATAAACAACAAAACGAAATTGTCCTGAATTTTATTTTAGTATTTACTAAAATAAAAGGCATCCAGTCCTGTCTCCAGTCCTAAGAAGAAAAAATTCGCAACAAATTAATGTTTTTCTGTATGTTTATTTGTTTTTTTAACCCTTTGGACCCTAAAAGGCCAATGTATCGGCCTTAGAAAAGACGATACGGCCGACATTTTGGCCTACCGTGATTTATCGTCTTTTTCGCTAGTCAGCGATTTTTATATCACATCCAGTGTCCAAAGGATTAACGTGTAAAAAAAAAAAACAGTTTATTCTTTTAATTTTTTAAAACTCTTAATTTTTTTTTTATTGAAAAATAACTTTTTGGGGTTTTTTTTTTTTTATCCCTGTGTTTAAAAAGAATAATCAAGCAAACTAACTGGGCCCATATCACACATAGGCACACACACAGAGTGACACGACGCTACGTATCCGTGTATAAGGCGAGGGAGGGGGTCGCGGGCGAGCACGCACTTTGGAAGCTCTCCCCCCCCCCCTTCGATGCTATTTATAAATTGGATGGGGAAGATTTTGAGGTCAACAAAAATCTTCTCGGCAAAGGAGAGTTCAGTTCAAATTATTGGAGTCGTAACCACACCCGCCACCTTCATCCCTTACTGGGTCACCCCCTTTCTCTCTTTCTTACTCTCTCTCTCTCTCTCTCTTCTACTTCTTTTTTTTTCTCTTTTTGGCACCCATTCATCGTCACTCCTAATTTTATAGTAGCTCGCTCTCTTTTTCTCTCTCCCTCTTTCTATTTCTCTCCACAATCTCTGGGTCTTTTTTTTACCCCCACTTTCTTTTCTTTTTCACACTGTGAATGAATATAACTATTGTAAAAAAAAACTGATTTTCTGGGATTTCCTTACCGGCTCGGCTCTCTCTTTTGTGGCACTGACTGAGATGGGAGAGACGGGCGACCCAGGCGGGGTAGGGAGGAAAACACTTAGTCTCTAAGTAAAAAAATGTGCCTCATGATGACGATGATGGTGGAAGCAAACGAAAGGAATATTTTAGTTACTACTCTGATCAATTTGCATCTCCTTCCTTCCTTCCTTCCTTCCAAAATATTATCAATCCTTGAAGAAAACGCAGTTAACACCCCTAATTTGTCTTTATTTTTCCTTTTTTTTTGTACCATCGATCGCTTAAATACCTTTTTGCGCGTGCGTGTGTGTGTTAGTCGTCACTAGGGCTGTCTGTAACATAACACCATGACCATGCTTTTATTAAAGAATATTCTTGTCACAACCCTAACCCTACTCGTTACCTAACTATTATTTTAACGAGACTATTTCGTTTAATTCTGTTATTACATACAGAATTAAAAGAAATGGTAAAATCACAAAATAGTCAAGTTTGTCATCACACACACCACCACGCAGCAGCAGCAGCCCTACTAATAGCTAGTAGTTATACTACAGAATTAAAAGAAATAGCAAAATAGTCAAGTCTGTGACATGAATCTTCAATAAAGACTTCGGAATCATAATACACGAGTTCGAATCCTAGTCGTTCCATTTGCGTTCATATTCAGACTAATACCCTTCGGAAGGGTATGAATCCCCACTTTTCCTCCAGCTATGGGTTAAATAGTGCATATTATTGTGTTATTAAAAAAACTAAGTGTGAACCAAAACTATTGTTTATCAAAAATGATTGCTAGGCATTAAATGGCCTAAAATGGTTGATATGCCGTAAAACACACAAACTCAACTCAATAAAAGCATATTGTCACAGACAGAGCCCTATCCGCGTACGTCACTCAGTGAAGAGTCTTCTTTCTTTCTTTCTTTCTTTCTTTATTTCAAGTTTATTTGTGGTCTTTTATTTCGATTTATTTTCTAAATTCCCGGCTTCTAAGTTCAATTCAGTTTGTCTTATTGGTCACTAGTTCTATGAATGAACTGACTCCATGACTTCACAAAATATGTTATTATTAGATATAGTATATAATTCAGACAAAAATAATCCAAAAAATAACTTTAAAATGTCACCAACAGAAAAAACGTTGTCGTTGATGGACGACCTCGTTTTTTTTTGTTTTAACCCTTTGGACCCCGATGTAAAAACCGATAACTAGTGAAAAAGACGATACGTATTTAGCAAAACTACCAATTAGCTAATGTAGGGCCGAAATATCGGCCGTGTCGTCTTTTTCTCTAGGTTGTCATGGTCGATATATCGGCCTTTCAGGATCTAAAGGGTTAAAATAAATTCATCCACCCACCCAGACCCCACCGACCGATATCCACCCCACTCCAGTAGCCACTTGTCCAGTTAGTTGGAGCAGTGGGAGCACCCTGGCCAGGCCAACAACCCGCCGTAAGTGCAAAAAAAAATTATGCTGTAAAATAAATGGACTACGCACTGGCAATAATTCCAATTAAATTATTACACGCCTTAAATGACTCTTTTTTAGGTTAATAGACCGTTAAACAAAATCAAATAAACAAAAATAATTTTTACTGCAGGCATACACACACACACACAACACACCTGTGAAATTTCTACTATTGAGATAGGTAAAGGCCTGTGTCTGTCTTGAGTGAGGAGGAAGAAGAGAGACTCTCAGTGTACTTACTCCTGAGTGGGTCGCTCGTTGAAATAACTAAATAATAATGATAATAATACTTCACAGTAAGTATGTAAGTAAGTCGGTGTTTGTTTGTTTGTTTGTGCTTCTTGTCTCATTCAAGTTGCTGGCAAAAAGCAAATGTAAAGCATCATCATCCTCTTGTGTTTCAAATCAAGATTCACTTCAGTTCATGCTCCCTCACCCCCATCTCAACTATTATTGCCCTCCGTCACTCCTTCCTCGTCGCTGCTGCTGAATGAATCTAGTCAGTCATAGTAGTTAGTAGGGCTGTGACAATATGCGTTTATTAAAGAATACGCTTGTCATTACTTGACTATTTTGTGATTTTAACATTTCTTTTCATTCTCTAGTTGTTAGTAGGGCTGTGACAATATGGTTTTATTAAAGAATACTCTTGTCATTACTTGACTATTTTGCGGTTTTACCATTTCTTTTAATTCTGTAGTTATTAATAATAACTATAGAATCAAAAGAAATGATAAAATGGCAAAATAGTCAAGTAACAAGTAGAGCTTTGTGTCAAGAATATTCTTTAATAAAAGAATATAGTCACAGCCCTAATCATGACAAAAAGTCTATAGCTAGCTCAGTCAGTCAGTCGATATAAATAGCATAAAAAATAATGTAGGTAAACTGACGTTCAATTTTCCATGTATTTCATGCTTTTAAACTTCGGGACAGAATATGATAGAAATAAAAAGGCACATCCAGTCATTATTAGCAACTGAGAGAAAGTGAGAGAGATTCTATTCATCAAAAACAAAACCCTACTACTCATCCACTTTTCTATTTTTAAATAGTTGGTCCACTTGGGGTAGTGGATAGGCAGTCGTACTTCAGAACCATAGTATGCAAGTTTGAATCTCAGTCGTTCCGTTTAAGTTAATATTTGGAATAATACTCTTGGGAAAGGTTTGAATCCCCCACATTCCCTCCAGGTTAAGTAGTGCATATTGTATTATTCAAAACCCTAAGCGTGGACAAATATTAACGTTTACCAAAAATGATTGCTTTCGGCATTAAATGGCCTGAAAAACGTTGATAAAAACACAATAAACAAATAAATTTAAAATTCACGAAAACCTTTGACTTTTTTTCAACAAGCAAATAAACATTTCTAAAAAATAAAATTCCAAGGATTTTTTAATCGTAATTATTTTTTAAAAGATTTGGGTTTTTTAAGTTGAAAGATTTAATTAAAATCTATTAAAGAGTCTTAAAAAGGCAGAATTCTTATGGAAGGAAGGAAGGAAGGAAGGAGGTTATTTGTTAACTGTTAGCCCTCTTCTTCCTCCTCCTCTTTTTGTTCTTCCTCTTCTTCTTCCACAACATGGCCATTCACCACGTGCATGCATAATTTACCAATTTAATTAATTTCATGTCTGACCTCATCATAAAAAAACACAGGGTGTTCCAAAAGTCTTAGGCCCATTCAAGTCCTCATATCTGCTTCTTAACTATGTATTAAAATGTCAAATTGTGGCCAAGACTTTTGTATGATTTTATCATTATTATCTAAAAGAACTGTTTTTAGACAAGTAAAACTTTTTTTAAATCTTATGTGAAACAAACTAGCCGAGTTGGCTAAAGTTATATTTTAAAAGTTGAAGAGCTAACAAAAACGGGAGTTGTACCATTTAAACGAGATAGTGCTACCTTTTGTGCTCCAGAATATTTTTTTTTACATAATCACTAGTTGAGAATAGTTCTCAATGCACTTTTTACCAAAATCAAATACCAACCCATAAATATTCAGCATAAAATGACACAAAGGGTTGGGACAAAGCTAGCCAAAATTTCAGCTTCTAATTTAAAAAAATTAACCCTTTGGATCTTGAAGGGCCGATATATCAGCCCAGACGACAGTGTAAAATACAACACAGTCGATATTTTTGCCCTCCATGGTCTTCTTATAGAACGGCTCTGGTTGGATAGTTAGTAATTTTGCTAAGTCAGGGTCCAAAGAACGGCTATGGTTGGCTAGTTAGTAATTTTGCTAAGTCAGTTAAAATAACGAATCCAACCAAATTTTGCTTGGAAAAAGTTACAGAAAAATTTATGATTCTATACACTTATGTTTTTAATTACCCCCACTGCTTTTACAGGTCCTAAAAAGTGTGTTTTTTTTTTATTCTTCCCTCTTTGACAACCACGGCTTCTAATAGCCTTCGTTGTGTTGGTATTAGAAAATAAATATTCCAATTAGCATTGTATGGCTTTATTCCTATATTCTAATAGCGTCAATATATGGTGAAAATCTCATGATTGGGTCATGATGTTCTGGATTTTGATCATTTTTAGAAGCTTGATTATTCACTACCAACAGGGCTCTACAGACAAATTTAATTTTAGTTGACCTTTGACAACTAAATATTTTCATTTACTACCCAAATAGAAAAGTTACTAGCCAAACCCACCAAATGTTATTTCACTCTGTTATGAATAAACCAATAATTCAAAACTTAGTTACTCTTTAAGAAAGTATGATCCATTTCACTTTAAACAACTTTTTCTTCTGCATAAAAATTTATTGTATTTCTTTAGACTTGTTTTAAACAAAATAGAGTATTGTTCTATTTTCTATTCTCTTAAATTTATTGTTTAAATTTGCACATTTAATTAAAAGAAAAGTAAAGATTGAAAAGACATTTTTTTTCACTCAGTATTTGGAAGATTATTGGTGAAAAAACAGTTGTCAAAAGATAAATGTTTTATTATCTTTGGTCACCACTAGGAAAAAAACACTCGCAAATGCAGAGCCCTGACCAATAAATATTCTCATGATTTTTTTTGTCCTTCCTCTCTCTTTACCTTGAAAGAAAAAAGGGAATTTGTAATTTTCCTCTTCTAGAATTTTATTCTTGCTTTTACACATTCATTATTCGTTTAATTTTAAACCAAAGGATTTTTCCCTGTAGGAAAATTCATGCTATAAATGGATTGCACAGTGCAGCTGCAAATTTTGTAGAAAATAGCAGCAGCAATTTTCTTACAGTAATCGAGGACATGTAAATAAATGTGTATATTGTCTGATGAACTCTGTATTTATTTACTTTTTGTTGTTTTTTAACTACCAAAAGTATTGCCCAGCTTTGCCCGAGCACTTAAAAAGAAAAATTCAAATAAATTATTTCATTATTATTTTCAATGAAATTCTATTCGTAAAAAAAATGTGATATTTAAAAAAAAAAAATTGTAGAAATATTTTCAATATTAAAACAATTTAAGTTCAAATGCCAGAATTGTTAATTTCATTTAGATGAAATTAACAATTAACATAGTAAATAAAATTCTGTCTTAAAATAGATATACAAATTATCAAGCCATATCTCAAGTTTGGTAAATTTAAAAATGAGGACTACAGTCCGCATAATATATATACTAGTTATCAAGCCTCATAGGATAGTAAATTCAACAAATATAAAGATGAGGACTATAGTCTGCATGATAAATATACAAATTATCAAGCCTCATCTCAAGGATAGTAAATTTAACAAATTTAAAGATGAGAACTACAGTCCAGATAATAAATATACAAATGATCAAGCCTCTTCTCAAAGTTTCTGAAGAACAATTCTTTGAGACTCTTATAGCCTGACCTATGATTCACTTCCTATGTTTTGGTTCTTTGTAATGATCTAATTAAGATTTTGATCGGAGAAAGCTTCCTTTGACCCAGCATTTAGTTTTTGAGGAAGGGTAGATTATTCCCTGAGGCAGGGTTGTATTTAGAACGAGGAGGGTGTATGAGAGAGGGGGGGGACCTGATTTGTTTGCCTTTGTTTTTGAATTTAAAATGTGAACAAACCCAACTGTGTGAAATGATGATGCATTCATTGCAGCATCATCATCATCAGCCTCAATTAGGAACTTTATATTTTTCGCGCCCTTTTAGTCACTGCCGTCTTCTTCTTCACATTACAAATCTAACTTCATTTTTGTTCCCAGCAAATCAGAAGATTTTGGACCAGATGACATTTTCATACGGAATTTTTTTCATTTTTGTTTTTTTTCTACACACAATTTTTTTTTTCTTGCTTTCTTTCTTCTTCTTTTCATTCTTCCTTTTTTTCTTTTTCTTCATTTCTTTCTTTTTCTTTTCTTCACTTCTGTCTCTCTTCCTCTCTTTCTTTCTTTCCTTCATTTCTATTTTTAATTGTTCAACCTAACTATTCTTCATTTCCTTTAAACTTCCAACTAATTTTGTCAATGAATTATCGTCATAAGTAAATTTAATGAATTTTTAAAATTTCAAACTCTGTGAATGAAATGACAAGTTACTGAAAGCAATGGACACGGATGGACATCTATCACTTTCTTTATGCTTGTCTGATTTTGTGAGATGGACCTTTGGTTGTTGTTATTCAAATGAGTTGGGCTTCTTTCTGTTACTTTCGTAATGTTTCAGCCGATGTTGAACCAACCCTTCGTATCATTTTGAGCTCTCTCGGGTTCGAAAAGAAAACCTTTTCAATTCGAATACAATTCATTCCTATGTCGCTTCTTATTGAACTTAATATTCTTTGAGGCTGCTTCAGTTGAAATGGATGTTTACCATGGAAAAGAAACACAGACTAATCCATTATTTTTATTTAAAAAGGGAAAAAAATAATTCATGAAGATTTAGCAATGATTTTTATTACCAGACTGCTGTCCTCATCTTTTAATAGGTGTTAATAAAATCATTACTAAATTATGAAGCCTCATCTAAATGAATTCCTAAATAAATATAAATTATGTATTATAGATAAATTATATATAATTCATGAAAACTTAAAAAAAACAAAGACTTGTATTTATACAAGGAATCTTGCTTCTAGCTGAATGGCATTAAATTGTACCATTCAGCCAGCCTCTGTGTCAATCTATGATTTTATCAATTCATTTATTATAAATGGTCATGCATTGTTGTTGGTCTGTTGGTCATTGTCATAGACCAGACACTCACTCGCTACCAATAATGACAACAGTTAATACCCGAACATGTCGGTTGGGTTAGTAAGTTCCAAAGAACCCAACACTCAGCCCTCCCCCCAAAAAAATTATTTTTTTTAATGGTTTTAATATCTCAGATTTTTATTTATTTATTTTAAATCCTTGAGATGAGCATGAGGTATGATGAATTTTAAAAGTATTAATCTGACTATTTTCCTCATCCATATTATTTTCTTTCTCACTTTGAGATGAGGTATGATAAATTCCAAAAATATTAATCTGACTATTTTCCTCATCCATTTTATTTTCTTTCTCAGTCTGAGATGAGGTATGATGAATTCCAAAAGTATTAATCAGACTATTCTCTGGAGGAGAGTAATAGTTCGATTACTTTTAAAATTCTGATTTTTGGGTGCAGAGGCAGGGTGCCATAATACCTATAAGTACCTGATTGTAACCTCTTTAATTTGCATGTAAATAAATTGTGATATAAATTCATGTACTTTAATGGCAGCCAAAATGACTGTCGTATATAAGAAAATAACTGCAAGAAACCAGATTAATATCATCAAAACGGAAAATTTGCGCCGGATTTAAATATTATATTCATTAGCACACCCCAAAAACTCTTAAAAAAACAAGTTAGAGTGTGCTCCTCGGTGTTCTGTTACCAATTTTATATATTTTTACGAAAATTGGAAATTTTATTAAAATCTAAACACACAACAAACACGACGAGTGAATTTAAAAGTTAATGTAAGTTAATGTGTTTTTGCGCCCACAGCGAGAGTGAGAAAGAAAGATGTCTTTTTACTCAAAAAAACTCTTATCTAGAGAAATATCCTTCCTTTTTCATAAACAGGGTATCCTTTCCACACCAACACAAGGTCCGGTATTTCATATCCACATACACCTCGAAACTAACTCCAATACGCATACATCTAATCTGTAAAAAAAAAAAAAAAAAAAAGGAAGGGAGTGAGCAGATAATTTTTTTTAGGGGGAGGTTAGGTTGTATATCCCTATTTTTTCCAGATCTTGCCATGAAAGAGAAAAGAATCGCCCAAATGCCTTTTTTTCCCCTTCCTTCCTTCCTTTTCTTTCTCTTCCCCCACTATTTACCAAAAGTAGATCCTCATCCCTGGGTCGGGGAATTCTCCTGCCCAGCCTGCCTGCCTGCCTGCTTTTTCACTTACTGACGACGACGGACGACGATATTTCTTCTGACTCCTCCTTCCTCCCTGGCTATATAAGATTCAGAAAGAAAAAACTGCTACTTGAGGTGCCACTATGTAAAACGACAAACAAAAAACAGAAACCTTCTCTCTGCCCCCCCCCATCTTCCCATATATATATTTCCCCTTTCTGGCTAATCTGAGTAAGTCCACTTGGGATATAAGTGCCGATCCAGAGGAAGATTCACACACAACACAAACACACTATACTCTCCTCCTCCCTCATTTCAGGGGATGTTTGTTGTGTCCATATAGGTTTTTTTTACTTCCACCTCCATCAAAGTGTCTATGCCGTCAGTTAGATGTGTGTGCGTCTTCTTCCCACTATCTCATTTTCGACCTTTAAAAACTATCGCACAGCCGGTCGGCCGCACCGCATAATATATTCAAAGCCCTAAAGGAAGAAGTGTGTGTGTGTGTGTGTATGTATGTATGTATGTATGAGAGAAAGAGAACTTAAACCACCTGCTTTTCTTCTGTTGTCGTGTGCGTTTTCACACCCTTCCTGCTATCATTATTAATTTGCACCGCTTTCTTTTTTTTTACTTGGACACACACATAGACACACAGTGCATACACACGCTCCATTTCCATTTAATTACTTTCTTTTGACTTCGGCATTTTTACATCTGAGTTTAAAGCCCAAAAAGAAAGCTCTCTAGTGAGTGAGTCAGTCAGTCACCCTCACTTCTTCACTTATTGACGTTATTTCTCGTCTGTTATTAGTGTTTGTTCAAACTTTTTTCTTTTGTTTTCTTCATTTATATAAAGTTTTAAATTTCGTATATTTAGGCAGAATATCATTATTCAAACAAGTTTCATTAAAAAGAATTTTAATTTTCCTTTTTAATATTTTTAA
>JAYKTE010087945.1:0-14060 GCA_036873565.1 Xipholeptos notoides
TTTAATAAAATCTTAAGAATATTACTTTTCATGCGCGCATTTTTCCATATAATATATATATGTGTGTGTGTATGTGTAATACAAACACACACACACACACACACACACATATATAGGTGTTGTGTATAGATATGCATGTATGTATACCTGTATGTATGATGTCAATAAAGTCTTTTATATGAATATGATATATAATATGCCACAAATGGTAGTTTATGTAATGGTGTAGTAGATATCTGGTTAATCTTTATATAGATTATTTTTGGATTATATAACCCACTGTTGTTAAACAAAATTAAGAAAAATAACTTTTTACAAATATTTATGTTACATAGAAAAGACATGTTGATAAATGTTATGAAACAATTATTTTAATAAGATTTTATTTCAGAATAAATTTTTTGCATTTTTTCAGGATATGTATGTGAATGCTGGTGGTGTGACTGTATCTTATTTTGAGTGGTTGAAAAACTTGAACCATGTTAGTTACGGACGGTTGACATTCAAGTATGAAAAAGATTCCAACTACCATCTTCTTGGTAAGTTTTATCCTTTTGTCAAAAACGTATGCAGGCATGAATTTAGGATTAAATTTTGAGACAGTTAAATTTACGAATAAAGCATTTATAAATGAAAATCAGTTTTTAGTTTCAGAAGCCCAAAATTATATATAATTCTGGACATTCATCCTACACTTGTTAGCATTAATGCAATCTAATAAAACCTAAACCAACTATAAGAATTGTTTTATCAGTTTGTATTTAATACACGTTTGCCTTTTTTTGTTACCATTAAATCTTTTGTCTACAAATAAATTGGTTTTAGAAAATTCTTACGCAGTAAAAGATCCAGCATTAAATATCCTACAAGGAATGTTATTTATCAATAAACAAAGAAACCTAATTATAATTTCTTCTACTGTTATAAAAATTTGCCTATTACACAAATATTAATAGGGTTTTTCTATTGTTATCATATGTAGCTAGTGTTAGGGAAACCTGACTAAATGTATAATATTGTATGATATAAAGATGCTCCATAATTAAAAAAGAGAATCTAATATTTGTCAATAAGTGCTTGTAGAGATCATATGCAAATTAGAGACTGGCTTATAAAACCTAATTTGCACCACATAATGTTGTATATCATAATATGTCCTGTAATTAAAAAAGAGAATTTAATATTTAACAATAAATGCTTATAAGGGAAATTAAAGAATATATTTCTGAAATTTTTAAATTTTTAGATAATTCCATTCTCATTTTTTCCCTTATTTTTTTTTAATTTTAAAGATTTTTCCTTTTTATTTAATGTTTGTTTTATCTAAAATATTTGTATTCAAATTTTATTTTATTTAATAGAGAGTGTACAGAATTCCTTGGAAAGCAAATTTGGCAAGAATGGTGGCAAAATTCCAATCATGCCATCACAAGCCTTCGAAGCTAGAATTGCTGTAAGTAATTTTCTTTTAGTGGTTGTTATTTCAAACATTTTTTTTGTTTAAAGAAAACTAAATATATATTTTTTTAGAATATTTTTCAGTGACAAATAGACTACCACACTTTTGTGAAAATTACACCAATATACAGGGTATTTACAGTTGTTTTTTTTTTATTTGACAAGTGCAATCAAATGATTGCAGGCTTAAAATTTATTTTTTTAAAGTTGTAGAGCTACAAAACCAGCAAACTTTTGTGCTCTGAGAATTATTTTTCTTTGTAGTCGCCACCGTTCTCAATGCACTTTTGTCAGTAATGAACAAGGCATTCCATTTTCGTGTCTGGGATATGCTTTTTTACTCACATTTCTGTTGCAAATCTGAAATCGACAAACCCATTTAACTGTGCTGACATAAACTGCATTGGCTTCATAAACGTTCAACAGGCACTGTTGTAGACCCCATTATTAGTCTTTACAGAGTGGAGAAAGAGAAAATTAAAGCTTATGTTAATCCACAGGTGAAGGTACTCCTAGTGGTTAAATACCAGTTCAATTGTTATTGTTAGACTGAAATTATGCTCTAAAAGGGTACAAATAACTCTAAAATACCACAATTTAAATAATCCCTAAACCAGATATTGATAAAGATATAATCTAGGCTTTCTGCTGGTTATGAGCTCTTTCTTTCATACCTCACTTGCCAAGGTTAGTTGATGGTGGAACAGTCACACACATAGGAGACATATTTCAAATCTTCAAAACAACTTTCGGATCTCCAGTTTCAAATAGAAAATAAAATATTTATTAAAATTTCGAACATTTTGTTTTATAAACTTTTTGGGAATTTTTGTCATATTCTGCCAAAAAGCAAAAAAAGGCCTATTTTTCATTCAGACTTTTTCTTCAAATGAATGGAAATGCATGGTTTTAAAACCTGTCGAAAAATGATAGCAACACCAAAAGATTTGAAAACTCGTCTTTGGCAGATGATGGATTTTATTTTCAAATGATGAAAGATATCCTATCTTTGGCAGTCAATATGTCGAAGAAAAGTTGCAAAATCAAACTTGCTAAATGTATTGAGAGAATATGGCTAAGGGGAGGTAATTCTATATAATAGGGAAAAAAAGACAAAAAATTATGTAAAGAGAGAATTTTTAATTCAAAAACTACCATATACATCGAACGTGAGCAGTTAGAAGCCATGTAATTTAAGAATATGCAGTAGAAATTATTGTTCATCAAAAAAAGTCTACCTTTTGTCTGCTAATTAAATTTGAGCTTCGGTTTAAGCAAAAAAAAAATTAATTAACACTTCTAATATTTTTCTCATAGAGTTGAATTAAAAAAAATATCATTCTCATAGAGTTGAATTAAAAAAAATATCATTCTCATAGAGTTGAATTAAAAAAATATTTTTCTCATACAGTTGAATTAAAAAAAATATTTTTCTCATACAGTTGAATTAAAAAAAATATTTTTCTCATACAGTTGAATTAAAGAAATATTTTTCTCATACAGTTGAATTAAAAAAATATTTTTCTCATACAGTTGAATTAAAAAAATATTGTTCTCATAGAATTCAGTTTTTAATAAATGGTTCTTACTTTTAAATTTGAAAGTTTGTATAAAATGATTTTCTTTTTGCTGTTATTTTTCTTGATATTTTACATGGCACTGACTAAGAAAAAAAGAAGAATGAGGTCCTTATATTTGTTTTTTTTTTTTACTCTTTTTCAGGGTGCATCCGAAAAGGATATTGTACACTCGGGCTTAGAGTATACAATGGAGAGATCCGCTAGGGTAAGTAATCCAAAAAGAAAATTTCTATTTCTTTGGGATACCAGAAGAATGTTTTTAATTCATGGATTGTAGTATTTTATCTGTTCATATTGGCTATATTTGCAATTTTGTTATTTCACTTACAAATTTTGATAATGCTTTTTTTCAAAATAATTACATGTGAGCCTTCTTGGGGTTGACAGTGCACTCTTCATCTTTATTTTGACGCATGTCTTGTCCACTTGTCCAGGAATAAGGAATATTAGGATAGAGATTTATAAATGCCAACATGTGTTTAGACATAGAAAATGTTTCGTATATATTGTTATTCAACGACAATAATACTAAGATTTTCTATTGTCTGTTCTTTATTTTCTCAAGTGGACCTTGAGCAGTCAAGAGAGAGAAAGCATCAAAATGCCTGTTCTTTTTCCCAAGTGAATGAAAAGGCAGAGTTAAGAGAAGGTCAAGGAGGTCTGGTGATGCGATGTATGGCCAATGTGTTATTGGTCATCAGCAAATATCACTCTGGCTGTCTCAAAAAATACATTTCATATTATATATATATATTTTTTCTTCAACTTTCCCCACCTCCAATGTATGCAGGCACATATTGCCTCATGTCAAAATCCAATTCTGATACCTCTTTCCCTTGTCTGTTTTTGTTTTGGTTAATATTTACTTGTGGTCTAATCGCAACCAGACATTTCCTGTTTTTTCATTTTAATGCTGGGGTTGCTGTTAGCCAGTTGGATATTAAAAAATATGATACTCTGTCAAAAATAAGCAGCAATTTCACAAAAGTTAGTTGAAGTAGTCATCTTCAGGGAAATAAGACACAATCATATATAAAATTTATTACCAAGATTCCTTACACAGGTGAAACATCTAGAACTTTGAAAATAAAACTTAAAAAACTCAAAAAATGACTCATAGACAAAAAAATCCAATTTTTACATTCAGCACAACATCTCAATAAACCATAAATTTAATTTTGAAGATTAAAAAATAATAGCCTTTATTCAGAAAAAAAAAAACAATCAGAGAACCACCAAAGCTTGCTCAATACCCCATTTAACCATTCTAGAAAGACCACGCTTTTCTTATAAAAATAATTTTTAACACTTCATCTGCTTTAAAAAATTAAATATCTTTTCCATATTTTGTTATTTTCATCAATTTATATTTCATATATATACATATTCATTATGTTATGAAAATAACAAAAACATTATTACTTTATAATCCCATACGCTATGCATTTCACCATCTTAAAATAGTTCTTCAGTGGGCAGTTTTATTAATAAAAAGAATCAACTCACTCTTTATATTCAATTATGGTTTTGAAAGTAAAATTATTATGTATGGGGTGTTGTCTAGAGAGATGTTAATAAACATGCTCACAACACCAAAGATTCTCTGAAAGCATCCGTAGTCAGAGTAATGGACAACATCGACGGGGACCATCATATACATACCAGCCAAAGGTTTAGGTCTAAAATAGAAGCTGTCATTGAAGCTAGGGGGAGATTTTATTGAATGAAATTATTAGATAAGAGTGTTGCTTATATACCAATGTCTTTTTATTTAATTACAGATGTGTTGATATTGGCATTTTTATTATCCTTAAAAATGTTATAAATATTCTCAAACACCTGATGCACCCTGTGTGTGTGTGTGTTATAAAAATTGTTTTTAAAATTAGGAACATTAAAAAAAGTGTTTTTTAATCAATCTCTGGGGCCCTTTTGACCGACATCTCCTTAGGAGAAAATCATTAGAAAATAAAAACAAAATAACTGTGGTGACGAATAGAAAAAGCAGAGTAGCAAATGGACACGTATAAGCTGAAAAAATGAACTAATTAGCGTATATTATAGTTTGTTTTACTTTGTTTAAGAAAATTTAAAAAATTTTTTTTTTAAGAATAAGAGATTTAAATCAAATGATGAAGGGGAGGGACATGTGTAAAATATTATTAAGTGAAGGAGGGGAAAAAGATGTTGGTCGAAAGAGCAAAAAAAAAATTGTCCTAATTTTCAAAATAATATTTAAATTTTGTACCTCTAAACATTTGTTCAAATATATATTTATCGGGCTGCAGCATCAGGTATTTTGAAATATGCATATTTGGGAAGCAAATTGTTTTTAATGCAAATTTCATTAAACATTATTTTTTGTCAATTTTTTTTTATATCCTTTCAATTTTTGGGATAATTTTTCTAACATCATATATACATACATGCATATACAGGGGTTGTTCCAAAATTAATGCCACCAATTTTTCAAAGTTTTATTTTTTTAAAGTTGAAGAGCTATGAACACAGCTAGTAATACCATTAAAACAAACGGCCTTTTGTGCTTCAGAATTTATTTTTCCTCATAGTCACCATCATTCTCAATGCACTTTTGCTAGCAATTAATGACGTATTTTCATGTCTGGAGCATGCTTTGTAACTAACATCTCTGTCATCACTTTGAAATCAATGAACACATCTCTTAACTGTACTGACATCAACTGCATAAACGTTCAACAGGTGCCAGTGAATGTTGAATGGTTCAGTTTTTCTATAGGAATTCAATGATGCATCATCTCTGCTACTGACCCACATCCATAACAGAGGTTGTATTCTTAAAGTCTCACACCATCAATACTTGCAATGGGGAGATGAAATTTTCAGGTGATGAATGCATAAGTTCAGTTATCATAACAATGCAATTTGCCCTGCTCTTTGATACATTCGGGTGAATTAAAAACAAAAATAGTAGGCATTACCTTTGGAACAGCCCTTGTATGTTATCGGATGTTTGACTGTATAATTTCTAATAATTTTGATAAACAATATTAATTATGATTTTCTCTCTTTCAGAACATAATGCGAGCAGCTAAACAGTATGATTTGGGACTGGATTTAAGAACAGCTGCCTACATTACCTCAATAGAGAAAATCTTTAAAGTTTATGATGAAGCTGGTTTGACATTTATATAAGAAATTTAGATTTAAAACTTTAATAAATGGGACAGGAGTTAAGCAAAAAAATATTGATTATTTTGTAAAAAGTGGGTTGTTTTAATTTGAAACTCCACTGCATACACATGTATCAAAATGAGTTCTCACAGAACCTACTAACAGATGTGTATGTCTGTGTATGTCTGTGTGTGTATGTGTATATATATATATATATATATATATATATATATATATATATCAATTAGGGACCTTTCGTCTGTAGCTATGATTTTATTTCCTACTGATCTCTATCACTATATAATTTTAAGATTATTCAGGGTTTTTGTTCAAATGTGTAATAAGATTACTGTGTACAGCCAACCAAGTGATAAAAACACTGATAAATATCCTGTCTAGCATTTTTCAATATAAGACTCACTGTCGGGTGAACCCAAGATAGATGTTGGGTTCTAATGTAGCAATTTTGTGAATCACTTTTTACTTTTGTTTAGTGTTTGAATAAGCAACAACCATTTCGTTGTTTCGTCTCATCCTAGACTTCACCTATTTTAGAAAAACACGAATAACCGTTTTCCCAGTGCCTTTTGTTTTTATTATAATTTTCTGTTTAAATTTTGGGTCCAGTGGCAAGCTTTTTATAGCTTTATTTTTCATTTCTTTTATTTATTTTGACTTTTGCCCCCACCACACATAAATACATAAGTCAAAGCGATTAATCAAACCATTTTTTTTAATATTGTATTTTCGCATTTTATTTTTTAAGAAAAAAAAAATCTCTAATATTGAATATTTGCATTTTATTTTTAAGAAAAAAAATTTTTTCCTAAAGTTCTAAACAAAATGATTTTTGTTTCTTATGCTGAATTCCTTTCTTGTGCTTAAGTTGGTATGAGTTTTATTGATTATGAAGGAGCTTTATTTTTCAATTTGATTTGATAGAGAGATCCTAATCCTGTTTTTATTACCGCATCCTTTTGATAATCTATGAATTAAATCTTGAAATGTAGGAAGAAAAAGAAATATTAGGTTGTCCCAAAAATTCGTAAACACTCTGAACTTTTGCTCGCCAAGTAATAACAAAAACAATAGAAATTATTCTTCAAAATAAAGACCATTATTTTCCAAGACTTTCTGCCATCGAACTGCAAGCCTTTGAATCTGGTGCAAGTAATATTCAGTCGGCTTTGAATCAAAGAATTCTTAACACCCTTCCTTGCAAGTTTTTACGAACCTTTGGGACAACTTAATGCCACCAAAGATCCTAAAAAAAATAAAGCTCCAAAGTATTCAATAAAATCTTTCATTAATAACATGCAGCCAACAACATACATTCATACATCTGTATATATACACACACATACGTGTGTGTATATATTTGTCTGTATAAATACATATATGCATGTATGTGTGTGTGTGTACATATATATATACACACATTCATGTGTGTTTATTTATATATATATATATATATATATATATATACATACATACACAAATTCATGTGTGTTTATATATATGTATTGTATATATACACACATACACGTGTGGGTATTATATATATATAGATAAAGCAACAATATGATATAAGCGTCAGCCATTAAGACCACCAGAAAAGTATCTTTGCCCTTTTTTGACACCCCTTAATACTGTATTTCAGGGAAACCCTTGTTGTTATTTCATTCTTTTTCTCGTGGCTGGAGCTATTTTTTCTTGTTGTTGGTGATGACTGGTGGCAGAATTTTATTGCCGGGAATTTATTGGATATTGTGGAATATTTAATATTCTGATGATAGACTCTTTCTAAAATGAAACAAATGGACTCATTATTTTATTTTTTATTTTTATGTAAAATAAAAATCATTCATCAAATCTTCATCTCAGAAGTATTGAAATCCTATTTCTGGCTTACGGATGTGGTGATAGAAATAAAGAGACTTTTTTTTGAGGCAAAAGTATTCTCAGAAAAATGAACATCCCATAATATCTGAGATATCGATAGGAAATGATAAAAGCTTTTTCTAATATCATTTTCTATGGATGTTTATTGCATTCAGCACTTTTTGGGAATTCTGGCTATTTTTTGTTTTTCTTTTATAAAACATAAAACTGTTATACAACTTTAAAAAAAGAGCATTTTTAAAAAAAAAACAAAGATACCTCATTTCTCTGAAGAATTTATGAACAATAAGAAAAATTTATCCTATTTTTGTTGGCTATGTATCTGTAAAATTACACAAAACCTGGAAATTTATTTGTATTTTTGATTTTGAGATAATTTTTTTAGTCCTATATAAACCTAGAAGTAGATTTTAAGTTGTATGTTTTAAAGTTTTCATTTTTTATATTTAAAAAGAAAAGTAATAAAAAAACCTTTTATATGGCAACTTTACTTAATGACTTGATTAATATACTTTTCTTGTATGTCTTCTGAGTGTCTGTTTTGGTATTAGTAAAGTAGGAAATACAATCTCAACCTCTTAGTCATCAAGATAAATTTTTATTCAGATGTATTCTGAAGAGGAAAAACATTCTTTCAATGAGAATAGTCAAATAAGAATTATCATTGATTATTCAACTAACAAAAAAAAGTACTAGAAAATACAAAACACCAACCATAAAAAAGTGAATAGCTTAATTACATCGGAGTTTAATTAAATCTAGCAATGATGATAATCATTAAAATGGAGTCACTTTATATGAAGCTAGAAAGAGTTTCCTGTCAAATCTTTGCTAGATTTCAGAAATGGGAAATCTTCAATGTGGCCCAGAAAAAATTCATAATTTCATCTAAAAAAGTCTACCGAAATTCTCAAATATTATTTGATTTTTTTTTCTTGGTCAGAAATACTAGAGAAGATATATTCAATCAGCTGAAATAGTTCATTAAAAAAAGCTCAATACAAAATCCAGTGGGGAAGTGGATAGGCAGTCAGATGCTGGAACTGTAATACGCGAGTTTGAATCCCAGCCATTCGGTTTGTATTCCTATTTGGACTAATACCTTTGGGAAAGGTATGAATCTCTACATCGCTCCAACTATGGATTAAATAGTACATCATTGTATTATCCAAAAAACTATGCGTAGACAAAAAAGAATGTTTATCAAAAAATGATTGTTCTCTGCAATAAATGACTTAAAAAGGTTGATATGCCACAAAAACAAACAAACAAAACAAATAAAGTTTTTATTTTAGCTGAGTGCAATCAACTCAATATTGAACGATAAATATAATTCTGTTCAATTAATGCAACATTATCAAGAAATTCACTTTTTGCTATTTGGCATTTTCTTCTAATTAATTTTTAGTATTGTTTCATTCCATGATCTTAAACAAATTAAAGACAAAAACAAATATCCTAAATTATTGAGTTCTTTTGACTAGATACACTCCCAGTCAACATTTATGAATAAAAATCGCTTTTCTAATTACTGAAGGCCCAAATGACATGTAATCCCACGCATTCATCTTGTACTCATTAACATTAATGTAGTAAAACTAAACTAACTATAAAAATGGCTTTATTTGCTTGTATGTGATCACATTTACATATTTTGTTTGTTACCATTTAAAATCTTTATCTAGAAATAAATAATAAATAATTCTTAAAAGGCAAAAGAGCCATTAAATAACCTACAAAGAACATTATATATCAACAAATGAAGCAACCTAATTGCATTTTCTTGTACTGTTATAACAATCTATAACACAAATATTATTAATGTTTGAGTAGTATTATTAGACTTAGCTAATGTTTGGGAAAGCTGGGTAATTGCCTATTATTGAGTCATTTAGATATTCCACCAGTAAAAAAAGAATCCAGTGTTTGAGGAATAAATTCTAAAAGAGTTCTTTATGATGACCTGCATGAATTAAAATTAAAACCCATTTCTGTATTTTTAATATATTGCATCCATCTTCAATATAGTCAACAGAAACAACAAAAAGAATTAACCACAACAACTTCTTGGTGATATTTTTGTATTTTCTCTTAAGTCTGTAATCAATTTTTTAATGGAATGACTTAAATATTTCAATAGAGAAATACAGCATTTAACTGTTTTTCCTTTCTTTTTCAAGCTTATAAATATGTATAAAAACTGACCCAGCTTTGCCTAATCATTCCACACCATATAACAACCTTTTCTGTTTCCTGATAAAAAAAAACCTGTTTAGTGTAGGAAAAATTATTTAATCATTAATTTATTTTATTATATATTATTTTAATATTTTTTAATTTTATTCATTTTTTTCTATGTATCTTATTCCCAGTGACTTTCAGACCCATTTCTTTTATGCTTGATCTTAGAAATCACCCTTTAATATAATTATTATTAGTGTTTATATTATTAATATTTATAATTATTCAATTTTTGTATATCTGCTCAAATGAGAGAGTAACTATTTGTTATTAACCATGTTTTTTTAATACTGTTAAAAAAAAAAAAAAAATTGCACATTCTCATTTATGTAACCATATAGAAATCTGGTTGCCACTGGCCTAAACACTAATCATAATGTTTCCAATAAATTATTTATCAAAATGAAAATAAAATAGCTACACACCCAGTACTTGCTTTTCGAGTTGATTTTTTTAAAAAATATTCTTTTTTTTTGTCACTTAGACATCCTTACATAATGTTTGCTAAAATTATAATATCATTAACACATTCACTATAATTTTAGTTGCTTAGGAAAAAATCTGCTACCTGCTAAAGCTGAGTTATTTCATCTTTTGGTGTTCCTATTATTTTTCAATAGATATAAAAAAAAACTTGGTGTATTTATTTTCATCCATTTAAAGAAACAGTTTGTGAATGAAAAATAACTTTTGGGGAAAAATGCTGACTTGCATAAAAATTCAAAGTTTCTGAAAGTTCATAAAACAGAATCTGTTTGGAGTTTAAATAAACAGTTGCTTTCTTTTGATGTTTTTTACATATGATCTAATGACAAGACTAATTTTTGTGATACCCTGCATATTAAGGAAATTTGCAAAATACTGCAGCATTGGCTACTGAAAAAAAGAATATGGTGGCATGCAATGTATTAATTTTCATTTTTTCTGAAAATTTCTTGTTTTCAGAAATAGTTCCTCAGACAGACAATATCACCTTTATAGATATACAGACTAGATAGATAAGATAAAATTGGTTTACATATATTATCCACTATCATACTTGGCCTGCTTAGGAGCTTATCCCAACATTTGCACTGCTTCTTTGAAAAGTCTCCTGATCCAATGTTCCTGTGAAGTTCAAGTTAAGCAACATCGAGGCTGTTGAAGTCTTAAATGGATGAATACCAGCTATTGTAATAAACAGGCCAGTCGATAGCTCTTAGAATGAACAAGAGCAGTCGTTATGATTGAATCATATAGGAAACGTTTCCTGCCAGATCACCAAATTTAAGAAACGAGCCTGTTCAAATGATTGTGCAATTATTAAATTCTGACAAATGTATAGCATCTGCACTTGTGGGAAAATAGTATGTTAGCCTGTTTTTTCTTACACTAAGTGTAAATTACAGAATGAAAAATCGAGACCTTTGGGCTGGCAACCCATAATATGGCCAGTAAAAAGTGCTAGAAAAGTGGATTAGCTGTAAAAAGTTATTTCCCCTTAATCGATAGGTGAACAAAATGGGACTTGTAGTCTAAAAGATGATGACAATGATGTCAAAATGAAGTATCGTTCTTAGTAATGAATATGCTAAGTTGAATAGAAAGTTCTATCCCCTTACTTATGGTTAAGGCGATGGAATAAAAAGAAAGGATACACATCAGATTAGTAGTTTTAAATATATAAAAAAAATCTGAATTTAATTTTTTGAGTTGAGTTTTAATTATTATCATTCTTCAAATTATTTGGACTTTTATTCTTGTTCGATTCCTAATTGATATTGCTTGATGTTTTTATCTGAATTTATGGGATGAGTTTTAATATAAAATTATTTAGACTTCTGTTCTCATTTTATTGGCACATTCACAATGGCCTGAATTTGGCAGATGAGTTTTTTTCCAACTATTAGTAATTATCATCTTTATTGTTACTCTCATCACGTTTTGGCTAATATGAAGTTTGGCATTATTACTCTGCAGGTAACTTTCTGTGGTGGACAACAACTGATACAATCCAGAGGGGCAAAAGAAAGACGGCCCTCATTCCAACAACCCTTTGATGGGGCTGCTGGTGGTTGGTGCTATGTGTGAAGTTACGTATTTCCGCCTCTGGCCAGGATTGAACCACTGAATCAGGCTGTCTATGTGAATCTCACTTTACAGCATTTATTCTAGACACCTGCCGACACGTGGCGTCAGTTGTAAGCATTTTGGTTAGTTTGAGAGTGACGTTACATTCATTTGAATATACATTTATATAGGAAAATATGAAAAAGAGATTGTGATTGTGTGGTAAAAAAAACATTTTTCATTTCCTTAACCCCAGCCCCACAAAAATAAATCCAATAAAAAACCTGTACATATTTTAATGAAAGAAAAAAGAAAGAGAGAACAACAATAAGAAGCTTTCAGTGAAACTTAAAAAAAAAGATCATTTAACTTTTTTGTCAATGCCTCATCATAATTATTTGGGTGGGATGCAAAGAACGAAACCAGATCGGAAGTGACGACACTTCGAGCTTTTTTACTCTTTTTTTTGTGTTTGTTCTTTGCTGGAGTGAGTGAGGGTGCGCACACACTCCACACTCATGCGTTTTTATGTGTTTGTGTGCGTGCGTGTCGGGGAGGGGGTGATCGTGTCGCGTTTATGTCACGCAACTACGGCTTTCGTGTGTGTGTAGTGTGTCGTGTGTGGAGTCTGCCTGCGCGTACATCCTTGTAATAAAGTCACTCCCTAACCACCAACCCGTTATTCTTCTTAAATTATCATCACCATTTTTAAGATTAATAATAACTCAAACCCCAACCCCACTCTATACCCATTCCTTAAAAAACCGTAAAAAGAATGAAAACAGCAATAAAACTATGACGGACAAAGCGACTACTAATACTACTTTTTATGGTGACAATTTTTCGTAGAAATAATTTCAATGAATTAAATAGAAACAATGAAACCAAACATTGATTGATGTTATGTTTGATAAATGAAATGATGATTAAAATTATTTGTTGTTGTTTGTTATTCCTCAGTGAAAATAAAAACATGCATTTTTTTGCATTATTCGTCATTCATTCCCCGTCTTCTGTACGGAGCAAGTGGGAAACATTATAAAAAAGAATTCAATATTATTCCATCAAATGTAAGGGATAAGAGATAGACCCAATACTCGGACACGAGTGGGCGCCGACGATAATTCTATCGAAATATTTACGAAGATCAGTAACCATATAACCATAAATCATCATCACTACACTACCCTCACTACGTGAGAGAGAGAGAGAGAGAGAGAGAGAGAGAGAGAGAGAGCAATGAATGAATAATAAATAAAGATCAATAGCAATATCATCACCATTTACCATGAAGATCATGACCAAAACGATCATCAACCACCACATGACAATTATAAGATCAAAAACAATCATCATCATCATCATCATCAAAATCATCTATAAGATCAATAACAATCACCATCATCATGACGGCGACGTGATTGTTATTGATTGATCTTATAGATGATGGTGATCAAAAATATCAATAATCATCATCATCACTATCGTCAATAGAACGAGGAGACGGCTGCTGCTGCTTCTTCCGAATACATAGACGAAGGAAGAGGGTTAAAGAAATTCGGGGCAAAAGAAAAGAAAAGAAGAAAAAGAAAGAAAGGGAAGAGAGAGAGAGAGAGAGAGTGAGAGTGAGAGAGAGAGAGAGAGAGAGAGAGAGAGAGAGAGAGAGAGAGAGAGAGA
>JAYKTE010088056.1:0-14055 GCA_036873565.1 Xipholeptos notoides
CTATCTCTATATATATATATATATATATATATATATATATATATATATAGTAAATAAGCATAAACACTGAGGTAATGGCCTTTGGTGAGTGTCAGTTTTTTGCCTGTGCAGTCATCAGACCAAAAAGTTGACTGTGTCTACGCTTATCTACTAGAGAGTAACTCCTTCAGGTAAAAATTCCAAGGAATATGAGGAGAATATTAAACTGGCCAAAATATTTCAAAGTTTTCTCTTTTCTAAATAAGGCTAATTATTACTTTTCTTATTGTATGATAACAAAGGTCAAAATTGATTTAATGCTGAGTTGTTAGTTGGTTTCTTGGTCAGTTTTGTTTAATAGTATTGAAAGGAAATAACGAGGAGACTTGGGAACAGTGAAATGAATAATATGTTAACAGAAATACAGAAAATAAGTTAGTTGAATGGTATCTCAACACAAACTGAAGGACAGTGAATGGTTATGACTTCACTCTGTGAGTCTTAGGTTCTGACTAACTGGAAAGCAGAAACTGGTAACATGTGTGATGTCAGTAATAGTTCATAGTCAGAATCAACCCAATAAATAGCATATCCATTTTTTAGTCATTTAATATAGAGAATAATCATTTTTAATACCATTTTTGGTAAACATCTTTCTTTTGTTAATAAATTTTTGAATAAAACTAATTGTATTATTCAGTCCATAGCTGGAGAAAATACATAGGTAAATATATACCTTACCAAAAAGTATTAGACTGAATGTAAAATTAATGGAATAACTGAGATTTGAACTTGCACTTTAATTGGTGTTAGTAAAAGATAACAGACATAAGCCAGAAGAGGAGGCCTGAGAACAGTTTATTTATTTTTAGAATTTAATGTTTTTAAATACTTTTGAGATTTCTTTTTCGCATCTAAGCTGTCTACAACTTCCATCTTGTTATTTTTATGATTTAAATATTTCAGATGCAATTAACACTGTGAGAAAGCTTTCACTAAATCCACTGAGAGATTTTTCTTTTTTTTTTTGTAAAATAATTGTTTTTTCTTGTTTGTTTCTTTTAAATTTAAAATAATAACAAATTGATTGTCAATGAAAAGGAATTATATTTGAGACTTTCATTTATAGGCAAAAATCATTTCAATGTCTAATTTATTTTCATTTTTATATTCTTTTACTTAATACAGAAAGTGGTTTCTCAAATTTCACCATTAGGATTATCTACAGATTTTTACATTTGCACTAATGGAATCAAGTCAAATGTTACTAAACATGTTTATTTATTCATTTATTTGATTTATTCTATCATATTTCTTGTTCCTCTCTCCTCAAATATCTTGATGCTGTTATCATCATTTATATTAATTATTTCTGGCATTACTTGTTGCTAAACATCAGTTTTTCATTGTGTTATGGTGGACTCACCTACCCCTACATAATGAACACTTCCTCTTTATAAATATAAACCCTAGACATGGATTTAGAGAGTGTTATAAGAGACTTTCCTACCTTACATAATGAATTCTTCCTCTTTATAAATATTAATCCTCGACAGAGACTGGGAGAATGTTATCGTGGACTTACCTGCTTTTAAATAATGAACTCTTCCTCTTTATAAATATGTCAGAGACTGGGGAGAATCTGTAGTCAACAGTTTTATCTGCTGTTAGTACTACTACTAGATGTATATTTGAGCTTTGTTTGTTAATATCATTGTTCCACTAACTTCTTTTTATGCTCTTGATTTAAAAGTCACTAAAGGGAGGCAATTTATTCCTATCTAATTATTACTATAGTGACACACACACATGCGCTCACATAGTATATTAATGTCTTTTTACTGTCAGTATAACTTTTATGATAGAATGAAAAAATCTGAAAATTTCAATGCAAAAATAAAGAATTATTGAAAAGTCCAATGAGAAGAGAAAAGTTGAGTTAGATAAGCAAAAATGAAAATTTACAAAGTTGAGTTTTTAACAAAAAATTTAATGAAAAGCAGTAAAAACAAAACAGCGTGCATGCACACACACACACACACACACACACATACAGAGATAAAAAGTAAAAGAAAGAATAAATAGTCATCATGGATGTTATCTTGGAAAGTAATCTTATCAACTAAGATAGGATCTCATTCGTCAGCAAGTGAGGGAAGTGGTTCAAAGAAAATGAAAAGAAATGAATGAGAGAATCAACGAGGATAGTAAAAGAGAAGTGAAAGACAGTAGGAAAAGCCAAAAATGAAAAACTGGTAAAAAAATAAGATACAGGAAGGACACTATTGTAGGTTTGATAAAATGGAATAAAAAAAATAAATTTGACAAAGGAAGAGAAAGATGGAGGAACTAAAAAATTGAAAGTTTTGAGGAGTTGCAATGAAGGATAGATAGTGAGAGAGAGGATAAAAGTAGAGGAAGGAGGAGCTAGAATGACAGATAGAAAGAGAGACTAAGAATTGGTAGAGAGAAGGCATTAGAACGACTGACAGATAGAGAGAGAAAGAAGAAGAATAAAAGAGAAAAATTGAGTTAGGAGGAGCTAGAATAACAGAGAGGAAGAGAGACTAAGGATTGGGAGAGAGGAGGGGTTGAAATGAATGACAGATAGAGAGAGAAAAAAGAAGTGAGAAACAAAGAGCAACATATAACTAAGAGCAATGATATATTTTTCAGAAAGTTGCTAAAAAAAGTGTATTGGTATTTTCATTATTTTTGAAAATCCTTGAGATGAGGTATGGTGAGTTCTAAAATTATTAATTGGACTATTTTCCTCATCCATAATATGAGTCAATTTAGGACACCTGAGGAAGGTCGAAGGGTGATTTGATTGAAATGTTGTAAGAATGAAAATATTTAAGAATGAGGAAAATAACCTGATTAATACCTTTAGAATGGTATTTTCATATTTAAAAAAAAGAAAGAAAGAAAATATAGATATCAACAAATTTAAACTGTTGAAGAATAATATAATCTAGAAATAAAAGAGGAAAATTTTCATCACCAAATTAAAAGTAAATTGACTCTAAAAGAGATCTTATTAGTTATTTTGTGCCATAAAACAAATTAAACTATAAGACATATCCATTTGGCTTTGAGTAAATTAAAACCAGATATTTTCTTTTTATTAAATGCTGTGAAAGTATATAGTTAAATATTTACAAAAAGTTGAGGAAAATAAATATCATAACAGGGTAGTTTAAAAATAAATAGATAAACACAAATAAAAAATACTATGAAAAGAGGTGAAGTGAAAGTTTATTCCAAAATAAACTTGAAAAAAATAAAAATTAAAATAAATGAGATTTTGAGGAAAAAAATCTAAATGTTAAAGGAAGTGGGAAATAGGAGTAGTAATAGTTAAGAAAAGTGGGAATTAGAAGTAGTCATAGTTAAGGAAAGTGGGAAATAGGAGTAGAAATAGTTAAGGAATTTTTTTTTTGAAAAAGTGAAAAATTATCAAATTGGAAATACAAATGAAAATTTTTCAAAATAGATTAAAAAAAAATTTTTTGAATTAAAACACTGCAAGGAATCAACAAAAACGGTTGATTTTTATTACCAGCCCTGCAATCAGGCTTAAAAAGTAAAAAAAAAAAAAAAAAAAGTAAAGGAAAACTCACACTCATACAAAAAAGTAAGAAGTATAAAGAAAATTGGAAATGCCAGAGGCGAGATGATGCAAGCAAGAGTCTGATTTGAACGATGACAAAGTAAAAAAAAAAAAAAGAACAGATGAATAGGAATGGAGGAGAAGAAGGATGAGCAGCAGAATATGGAGGAGGGAGGAAGAGAAAAATAAGGAAAAGGAAGATGAAAAAAAAGAGTGGAAGTAGAAAAGAAGGAATAATGGTGGGGAGCAGAAGAATGGAGAAAGTAAAATAAAAAAAGAATAAGAAAGGAGAAAGAGGGAGAAAAATGGAGGAGGAGGAGAAGGAGGATAAAGAAGAAAAACAAGGTAAAAGAATATTGGAGCAGGAAAAAGAAGGAGAAAGAAAAAGAAAAATAAAGAAGAGAGGAAGAAAGAAAAGAAAGAAGGAGAAAAAAGACAAATGTAGGAGAAAAAAGAAAGAAGGAGAAAGAATTAAAAAAGAAAGAAGAAAGAGGGAGGAAAGAATAAAGAAAGGGAAAAGGAACAAAGGAGGAAATGGAAGAAAGAAGGAGAAAAAGAAAAATGTAGGATAAAAGAAAGATGGATGAGGAAAAAGAAGAAGAAAGAAGAAGAAAACGAAAAAAGGAAGAAAAAAATGAAAAAAAGAAGGAGAAAAAAGAAAGAAGAAAAAAGATGAAAGAATGTGGGGAAAGAGGAAAGAAGGAGAAAAAAAGAAAGAAGAATGAAGGAGAAAAAAAGAATGAAAAAAAGAAATAATGAGAAAAAAAGAGGAAGAATGGAGGAGAATGAGAAAGAAGGAAGGAAGGAAGGAAGGAAGCAGATTGAAAAAGAAAGTAAAAGAGAGTGCCATGATGGTAAAAAAAGATAATGTTGAGGCCACAAACAACAAAGATCAAGTAAAATGCAAATGTGTCAACTGGTTTCAAAGTTAATGATTCCAACTGTTGGATTGATTTCTATCTCTCTTGGCTCCTCACTAAAATAGAATTTGTGTGCAATCTGATGGTAGTGAATGATTAACAAAGAGCATAGACATAATCATTTGGAGATTAATGAAAAAAAGATAAGAAATACCACCACCACCAGCAGCAGAAACAAAAAACAAAGAAGAAAAATAACCCCAGATAAAATGAATATAAAAACACTAGAGAGCAACCCACAGAGAGTCAAGGGAAATAAAAACTAAAACTTGAAAGGAATAAGGGAGAACAACCACCATTTTTAGGAGTTTCATAAATAATTAATTACTTCATTTATTTCTGACTTCTTTCTTTTTACTCTCTTTTTGCAATTATTACTGGGTGGGCAAGTACATGTCTATATTTCTCCAAACCTGCCCTCCCTTGCCCTGGCTAGCCTGGCCTGGCCATCTGCACATGTGTGTGTGATGGAATTTAGTCTGGTGTATAGGGCAAATAAGGGACAAAGACACAAGCAAATAGATTTCTATGGTAAAATAATTTCACAGTCACACTGAACCATGAAACAGAAATGATCCACAATTAATAATGACTAAAATTAGGAAATTTGAATTGTGATTTGGAAAATAGAAATATCTAAAATTAAGAATACACGTGAATGAGGAGCAGTACCATGCTTAGGAATATTATGGCCCCACAGCAGAATGTGCCTTGCGGCCCCTCTACCTATAAAATGCAATTTGCGCTCCCATCATACCGAATGCTTCTATCAAAGATTATATATATATATATATGTTGGTTGGTTGGTTGGTTTATTTAACCAGCATATCGACTCTCATTTATATATATACATATATATATATATGTATATAAATACATACCTACATATATAGATAGAGAGAGAGAGACAGAGAGATAAAAAGAGAGAGAGATAATTGCTGATATATATTTCAACATACAAGTATGATATTTTTCCAGTTAATCCTATTAATTATTTTGTTAATTTTTTTTCAAATCAATAAATCTGCAGAGCCAAAGAATCTTGTGGCTTCCTCTAGCATTGCGGCCCCTAAGGGACTGCAGCCTCCCTAACAATTGCAAAGTCTATAGGGCCCCAAATCATTGTCCTGATGAGATTTTCCAGAAGTATATATATGCTTCCTATTTAGAAGTTAGCACTTGAACTTGATTAAAAACAAAATTGTTATATTCTTATTTGATAATGAAGATATGTATTTCTCTTTGTTCTCAAAGTAGATTACAGGTAACTGTTCATGACAACTTGTTTATGAAACAATATACTGAAGTGGTAAATTATTTTCATCATATCATCTTATTTACTATCTACAGCCACAAAACAATGATATGAGGGGAAGTCTGAAGAAGGAAAATGTGTATTAACTATGAAGTAATTGAGTTCTCTTTGAGAATAGATAGCAATCCAGAAAAATAGATTTTCTAGACTCAAGTAATTTCATCCTCAAATGATATGAAGATTAGTTCATCTATATTGATATTAGATAAAAAATTCAATTTCTAGAATGTTATTATGCCAGTCACAAATGAGCTGACATAAAACCAGTATTAAATGGTACGTAATGGAAGTGGACAGATAAATTGATAGTGTGGATATTTCTAAGAATTTTGTGACAGAAGTACATTTACATACACACACATATATATATATTTGTATGTTTGTATGTATCTCCCTCTATATATATGTATGGTTGAAAACAAAGTAATGCCATTTTTTTGTTGGATTACATTGCAAGCTTTTAAGACTTATACAGTTTGTATTTATTTTAGTTGAATTATTTTATAATATGATTATTAATACATTTTTCCTAAACATTCAAAAATAACCTTTTTTGTTCTGTCCAAAGACTTATTTCCCATTACTCTATGTATACATACACTTACATATGCACATAGGTATATGTTAGCATATGAATGTGCAAATATGTATTGATGTTTTTTTTTAAAGATAGTTCAGTTTATTTCCTTCAAATTGTTTTGATTAACAGTTTTGGTAGAAATGCATCTCTTGTATAAAATACATGTAATATTTTTAGAGTCAGTCAGTCATAGTAAAAAATGTGTTCTAAAGGAGTGAAGAGATGATTATTTATTAGCTGTTAATGGGTTCCCAGACAAATAAGATGTAAAGTCAAACAGACTAAATAATGTGATTGATTACTTGAAATGTGGATTAATGTATATGAAATGAGGATGGCAAATATAGAAAAAAAAAATGGCCAGAATGAAGAGACAGGTAGAGAGAGCACACTCCAAAAGGATAGCTTTTAGTTGTTTTTTTATTGTTTATCTTTCAACAACAAAATACATAAACTGGTCATACAAGAACAACATTAAACAGTAGATTAATTAACAACCTCTATGATTAAAGTGCTATCAAAATCCATAATTCAACACATAAACAGACCTAACATTACTAGAATTAATAACAATAATGATGAAAGACATTAAAATATTACATAAAAAGAAATTAATTAAGCAATAAATTAAAGTAAAAAATCATGACCAAAATCATAGAATTAGTTCTCAACATTTTTAATTAAAAAAGAAAAAATATGATCATATGCTGATAATCAAATATCTAACTAGATAATTTTTAAGCGCCTCTTAAAGAAATATTAAAAATAAAATTTTAAAAATACCACATTCATTCAATAAAAATACCATTTACTGAAATCATACATATAAAAGTAACACCTAAAAATTGAAAACCACATATAAAATATTTTTTAAAAAGCGAAAACTGAAGACAGTAAATGATTTGTTAAAAGGGCCATGAAATATACAAAGATGTGAAACTGTATCTACTGACAGGTCCCAGAATTCCAGAAAAGAAAAAAACCAATATAAAGATAAAAAAAAGAAGAGTCTTGAAAGGTTCAACAGAATTTTTATAGCAAATAACCTACTGCCTAAATATACAAAATTTAAAATATCAAACTCAGCAGAAACATAAAAAGATCTTAAACTAATCTGAAATATTATGTCCAGGAGGTGGTATATGCCATCCAAACATTATATACCAATTCTCCCAAAAATTGAGAGTTATAATAAGACAGGAATGAATTGAGATAAAAAAAAATTTAAAAAGAAAGAGTATATGTAAGGTTTAACAAATCCTGTATTGCAAATGTTTATCTTGTTATTTTATAATAAAGCAATCAGAAATCTAAAATTTATTTCCATCAAAACTTTGGAAAGAGGTAAAAATTGCTGTTATAGTTGTTCAACAGATTTTTCTAATACACAACTGTCCTCCACTTCCTTTTACTTCCATCTTTTTTGTTTTTTTATCTACCTTCTTTCTGTCCCTGCCAATCATTTTCATTTCATTCTAAGCCCATTATTTCCCCAACACCATGGTCTCCAAGCTAGGGTGAGTCATATCAGTTTGATCGTGATAACAGAAAGGACCAAAAAGATGAATTAAACTAGTTAGGGAATTGAAGCAAAAATGCAAGTTGTAGGCGCACGTTCAGTCCTGCCTGCCATATTCCTCAATTTTATGTTTTCAATAAAGATTTAAGACTTTCTTTTCTCCATAAAAAAGGTAATCTGTGCAAAAAAAGATTTCTCTTTTTAACAAATAATGAAAAATGAACAATTTTGAATAGCTGAAAAAGATTTTTGGTAATAATATCATATACAGATTTGAATATAAGTATTAAAAAAAGAAAATGGCTTTCACAAAATAATACGATATATAACTGGCTTCTATTAAACCTTCAAATCAAAAGGAACAAAGAATAGACATAAAACTCTTCAGAATGGAAACTTATTCAGAAAACACTAACACATGTTTTGACAGAAAAACTCTTGTATATGACAAACAAGATTGAAATTGCTATTGCAAAAATACCATGAAAGTTTGTCAAATTTTGTCATTTCCAAGACAAGAAGAACAAGGACACAGTCTTGTTTTGACAGTTATACCTGCTGCAATACTATTATTGCTACATGTGTTCATGCTAAAACTATGGTCAACCCATGCTTCGTAATACATGTCTAATATCAACAAATATACCTATCCAATAACCTACAACAACCTTTAGCATTCTGGTCATTACTATATTCAAGAATGTTGGTAATTAAGTTTCTATTTACAAGTATTTCACTAAAATCTATTTTTTAGATGACCAAAAAGTTTCTATGAAATTCCGTTTCACCAGATCTTTGCACTTTTGTGATAGTAGTTAGGGTCGTTTTTTCTTATCTTCCGCTTTTTAAATCAGGAGAAAGTAAAGTCCTGAGGGCTAAGTAAAAAAATCTAATAGTCAAATTGTTTTAAATAAACACCTTATGAAAAAGAATGTATTCTTTGGCTATGGGTAAAATAAAATTAAAATTTGTACAACTTTTTTTCTGACTGTGGTCCTCATTCTTATCCTTGGTACAATCACAAGGTTTTGGCCAATGAACCTTTCAGACATCTTCAGATGATGGAACTTGTTGTCATAATCAGCAGTTTTCACAGAATTTTGAACTTAACTCTTTTACTCAAACCGTGGAGGTAGCCTGCTCTCATTCAGTTAACCATGATCGGGTAGAATGTTAGAATCCTTGAAATCTTAGTAACTACTACTTTTGGGTTGAATTGAAACCTTTGCCTTCAGATAATGCTCACTTAGAACTCAATGTCTTTATCTGTTGTACCACGGGTCTGAAAAAATGTACAAATTATCAAGCCTCATCCCAAGGATACCAAAAAGCAATAATTAAAATAGTTCTTTAGAAATTTCTTACATTTTCAAAATCTATTGTCAAAAGAAATATTTTAAAATTGTTTTATGAACCAATTCAAACTTGCACTTTATTTGTTGTAATGGTTGAAGTTTATCTGTCACTTTCTTTTCCAAGAGTAATAGTCACTACTACTACTGCGACTACTACTACTACCATAGTGATCACCTAAGAAAAAATTGAAAATGAAAAAATAATTTTTTGTCAGATAGATCAGTAATTATATAGGACACAGATGATTTATGTCTGTGTATAAATGTACCAGACATTGTGAAATCATCCATTTAATAAAAAAATATTTCATTTCTTTTAAGTGGCAAGAAAAAGTGAATAAAATCTGAAAGAAAAACAATAACTTAAAATGTTTCTTTTCTTAGAACCCAAAATTAAATGATAAAAAAAAGGAAATATAAAAAATACATGATGATAATAATAATAATAGAAAAAGATATAAAGGTTTTTCTTCTTACCTCATCTAAGATGCATTAAGATTCATTTTAAACCAAATGAAATGAATGAAAGTGAATTACTTACCTAAAAAAGAAAGAAAACAAAAACTTATTAATATGAAGACAAGCCAATGATTTTTTATGTTAATTTTTTAGTGCAGAAGAGAGAAAATAAGAATATTTACTTTTAGATTTCTGGAAAAAGAAATTTAATATTAGATTAATAAAAAGTCAGTGCTCTACACTTATATATTTACTTTAATATATGTTTGTCGCGTAAGTGTCATGTTCAATGGGAACCCACTCTGCGATGTTTTTGTTTTTATGACTATTTAGAAATATGGCTATTATGAGAATTGAATTTTCTTATTATAGTGTAAAAACATTTTTCTTTACCGAATAATAACCAACGTTTTTTTTTCAAAATGAATGAGAGAGTTGATTAAATGCAAGAGCTTTGAAATTCTAATGAGCGAGTTCAAATCTCAACAAAACCATTTCATTCACTCTTGGTTGCACAAGAAATCAGACAATCTAGATGAAGAAAAATACTAAATATAAGATGTGTTTCATAGGTCTTGTTGCATCTAGAATACAGAAAACTTAAAAAAAAGAAAACTTACAGCTTTGTCATTGTAATAGGTGGGAAACCTACCATAGTGCACATAAATACGAGCCAGGGTCAAATTGCTGTTGTTTGCCTGACTGGATAAATGATAATTAGAAATTATAATTTAAAAAAATCAGAATAGACGGACAATGCTAATTAATAATGATGTGGATCAGATTTTCTGGCACGGGGGATTTGACTCAAATTCAACCCACCCTCCAAAAAGGGTAAAGTTTTTCCAAGAGAGAAGCAGAATATAATTAAACTATCTAACCGGATGGATAATTGTTTTTACTAGGTAACTTAATATAGTATTAGATGAAGCTGGAAATAGAAATTCACAGCACTCCTTGGAGAACGGATTATTAGATCTCAGATTCCAAACTATTTCCCTCTGATTCATTGTAGATTCAAAGAGGTTAAGACAGAACATAGAAAATGTTCATAGTAGCAGACATCAGCTATTTCCCAAATTAATGCAAGAAATACACAAAGCTAACAGAGTCACTGAACAAATGCATAAAAGAAAAATGAGAAAAACTTAAAAAATAAATCAAAAATTAAAATAAAACTAAGGAACACATGGTTTGAAAAGAAAAGTTTTACAAGTTAGAAAAGGAAAAAAAAATTGCTTCATTTCCTGCACAGACACTTTTTGATTCTGAAAGAAAATACTAAAGATATATTTTTTGCGCATATGTGTAGTTTATATATATATATATATATAATATATACTTGAAGCGGAAATCCACTTGAGACAGTCGGTAATTGAACTTCGAAATCATAATACACAAGCTATAATGTCAGTTCTTCCATTTGCGTTCACAATTGGACTAATACTCTTGGGAAAAGTATTAATCCCCATATTACCTCCAGCTATGGATTAAATAGTGCATGTTGTGTTATTAAAAAAACTATGTGTGGACAAAAGAATATTTATCAAAAATCATTGTTCTTGGCATTAAATGACCTAAAACGATTGATATGCTGTAAGAAAACAAGCAAACAAAAATATATACTTGGTTGAGTACTAAACCAAGTTAGGCACAAGGCCAGTTTTATATGCTCATTGAATTCCTGGACCATTTGTAATCAGTTTTTTCCATCACCTAGATAAGTTATTTTCATTGAGTTGATGGACCACATCTACCTGAGTTTTGGAATCAATGTTTTCTTTTAACTAGAACGGCTCATGGTTCAGTAAATCAGTATTTCCACTTGGAACCAGAATGAAAAAATGCAAATCTCAATTGTTATGTTACATTCACCCTTAAGCTAATATATGTGGGGAAAGTATCTAGATTATTATTACCTCAAGTCATGGATTAGATAGTGGTTTCCAAGAGTATATTAACAAAAGAAAACTATATATCAAAAACGATCATTTTTCTGTATTAAAAAACTCAAAAACATTGGTATGTCATTAAAATGAAATCAATCCATTTTTGATAAAATTTTGATGAAATAATTATATTTTAGGAAGACAGAGTAGCTAGTAGTAGTTTTTGTCATGTATTCTTGTTTTTTGGTTCTTAAATTAAGTTCTATTTTTTAGAACTACACCAAGAAAACATAATTTTTTTTTGTATCTATCAGTTTTGCAGTAATTTGCTCTAAATGGTCCAGTGGCAGAACGAATTCACCATACCTTCAAAACAAACCAAAAAATAAAACAAAACAAAAAAGAAATTGATGTGCATACAAAGACTAGATTTCTTCAAAAGGCCTGACAAAGCAAGTCAAAGTCAATGCAAATGGACAACAGCTAAGATGTAGGTGACAGAAAGAGAGAAAAGTCGGAGCAAACCTTTTAGAAAGAACAGGATGGCCATTGGCTTAGATGGCAGAAAACATTGGTGGCAGCAGTCCATCCATCCGTCAGTCAGTCAGTCAGTCAAAGAAATATTCAATCTTTTAGTAGTTCTAAAAACGACAGAGTTCTGTTGCTTCATGGCCATGTCTACTTTAGATAAAGCTTTATGCTCGGCCATTTACTTTACATTCTTCCTATCTTTCTTTTGTTCTTTATCCATTGCGATGAAAACAAAATCCTATTTTTGAATGACGTAGAAAGCAATTTGAAATGGAGCATGCTGTCTGCTTTGATTGGATTACATGGTTTAGGTACATGCAATAATATAAATAATGCATTTCAGTTGGAATTGCTCTCATTTCTATAAAAGTGTTCAACAACTTTTCTACTGAGTTAAATGCATCACAGATCTTTACTGTTTAAAAAGGATGTTAACTTCTAAGGAGATTTATTCTGTGTCATGAGTCAATTAAAGAATTTAGTTTGATTTCCAACTGAAGATGGTTACAATTATTTTTTGTTAAAATCCCTGAATTTTTCAAGTTCATAAAGAGAAAAAGGCAATGTCCCACAATTCTCAATTGACATGGGTAATGAGTCTAATACGACTTGACTCTATTGTAATAGTAACATCCAAAATAAAATATAGTGTGAAGAATGCTCTTCATTAACTATCTATCGACTTTAAAATTTCCAAAAAATTATCCAAAGTTTATTTAGGGTGAGTTTCTTTATTTTATGACCTATTATACTTTACAGTGATTCAATTTCAGAAAACTATCTTTTCCTTTAGAAATTAATTATTACAGTAGAGATACCTTTAGCTGGGCAAGAATTAACTTTTTTTTAGGCTTTCAATCTGATACATAAATATAATGGACTGATTAAAATTTAACTCATGCATAATGTTTCCTAAGTTCAGGCTTGTTCCACTCTGCAAATTCCCAAGCTTTACTAATGTAAAGTGTTTTAAAATAAACTCAGAATCAATAAATGGCTTAAAGAACTCTCAAAGTTTTGAAATTATAAATATCTTATGTATTAAGATAGAAGCTAAAGGGTTTACATAAATGGATTTGACCAAAAACAACTTGAGCTATGCATTCAACAGAGATGTAAATAACAAACAACCATTATTAATTCAGCAATCTTCGTAAAAAATATATTCACAACTTATTTTTCATATAGAAAAATATATTTCAAGTTAATCAAAATGTTATTAGTGACAAAAATTTTTTTTCATTTTTTTCTACACATTGACAAGCAGGCGTAACAGTATTGGAATTTTTGTTTACTAAGCTTAGAAATGATTGTAAATTTGAATCAAATTAATCTGAAGATAAGAGCAAGAAATATATTAAAACTAATTTATTTGTATATGCGTGTGTGTGTGTGTGTGTGTGAGTGTGTGTGTGAGTGAGTGAGTGAGAGAGAGAGAGAAAGAGGAGGTGAGAGCATGAGAAAGGGGGAGAGAGTGGGAGAGAAACTGGTGGAGAGTGTGAGTGAGTAAAAGTGAGAGAGATAGTGAATGAGAGAGAGTGAGAAAGAGAGGGATAGGTGAGAAGGAGAGCGGATGAGAAAAAGAGTGAGTGAGTGAGAGAGAGAGAGAAAGGAGAGAGAGAGAAGATAGAGAAAGAGTGACCGAAGGAAAAAAGGTGAGAGGGGGAAAGAAAGGAAGAAAAGGGCAGCAAGAGAAAAAGAAAAGAGAGAGAAAGAGAAAGAGAGAAAGAGAGAGAGAGAGAGAGAGAGAGAGAGAAAGAGAAATAGAGAGAGAGAGAGAGAGAGAAAGAGAGTGAGAGAGAAAGAGAGCGAGAAAGAGAGAGAGAGAAAGATAGATAGATAGATAGATAGATAGATAGAGAGAGAGAGAGAGAGAGAGAGAGAGAGAGAGAGAG